>CM062653.1:76805930-77060313 GCA_031772095.1 Zeugodacus tau
GCGAGCATAGTCGAACAATAATATGCACCGGTGAATAACAATCTTGTGTATTATGCTTTATATATAAATTTTTTAAATATTTTTTTCTTGCAACTTACATCTTTTTCCATACATACTAAGAAACTAATTCGAAATTTTATGAAATATTTATCAATTTTAAACTATATTCATTATTTTGCGCAAAAAACGTAATCAAATTTTACTGTCGAATTGAAATTCAAAGTACTGCGAAGTTAAAAATATTTTATTAAATGTAACAGAAATTGGCTAAAATCTACTTTGATATGTGTAGATTACTATAAACAAAAGAAAAATTAAAAAAAAATAGTCGAGTTTTGGCCGCTTTTGCCTACCTTCTGGCCCACTGTGCAATGTAATATTTGCTGAAAATGGGAAAATACACGAACTTGCAACATATTAGTACGCCTGTCCAACAAGAAGGTATCATAAACCATAAACAAACACTTAATTCAAAACAAAGCGGTTTGTATAAATATATTTGCATTTAATTTAAAAGCCACTCTCCCGGCAACAAGCATACAACTAAAGCATACACCACTTGCAGGGCTATCTCTATAAATCATGTGACTTCCATATATAAAGGAATGGCGAACATAAATGTCTTTACAAATGGGTATGTTGCGACAAGTGGAAGTCACCCGCTCAAAAACAATGCATTTTACAAATATGTCTGTGTGTTCCGAATAGCAAAAACGAAATGCAGACAATGAGCGTACAAGAGCACTAATAAAGCAGAAAAAGCGTTATCGATTTACGGCAACATGAAAAGGTGGCTACTGCACTCTTTGCGGCGCTACCATAACCGATGCCAATCACCCGCGAATGGGCCGCAAATAGTAGCAGTAATAATGCAGCTTGTGGGCAGTAACAGCAACAAATGATAGTGGGCCACAGTTGAAGCGCCGCCGTTAAGCGACCATTTGCAATGGTAGCAACGGTATTAGGCAGCAGCGCCGTCGCAAAAGCTATTCATTATGGCAACGATAATTACAACAAAAACGAAAACAACAACAACGAATAACCATAATCGCACGGGCGACAACAATATTTGTGGCTTACTTACAACAGCAGCACCAGTGGTGGCGACGCTGGCAACTGACAACAGGTCCTTGTTGTCTAACGCGCTCTGACATGATATGAATCGGAAAAATTTTATTCATATCACGATTGAAATTTGTTCTTTTATATGTTTTTTTCTTTAATGAAAGTACGCCGCACTCTTGCTGTCAGCTAACAATGCTGTTGCATTTATTTTTAGTTGCTCACTAAGTGACTCTGTGAGTGTGTTGGTGTGCAGTGTTTTAACAAAATTTGATATGGGCAATTGTAATTGCATCTGTTGCAACGGTCGCTTATTGGTATTATTTCCCTTAGGCGGTCCGCTGGGTGAAATAATGCTTAATTAAAGATTTGTAATTTGCGATAATGCCAAATATTTAGTTTTCGTTGACAATTCACTGAACGCAATTATATTTATGTTTGGCTCTTGGAAGTACGAGCATAACCATAGTCTATCAATGGCAATATATAAATGATACTAAGTGTGTATTTGTGAGAGTTCTCAAGTCTTTGTAGTAACGAATTACGAATTACAGTATATCCATATGGCTGGGTATCCAAATGGTAACTTTACCCAATGTGATTTCGTGCGGACAGGTTCGAGCCAACTTTTTAGATTAATTTATACATAAGTAAAAAATATCTTCAATATCATTTTTCAAAAATGTATCGTCTCCCATGGTTAGAAATTTTAATTGAAATCGTGAGAAGTTTCTGAAACCACTTTTGTCGTTGAAGAAAAATTAGTCTACCCGAAAATATTTCCAAAATAGCTATACATTCACTTAAATTATATTTTCCTGTTATGAAATATTACTCCACAGATATACTAAATGCACCCATTTATTACTATAAAACAACATGTTTCAAATAAAAATTAATTGAACGCGTTAACCTGAGCGCATTAATGAATGTCGACACCCCACAACATACAACCAATTATAAATACATTTTTAATCGGCGAAAATAGACAAAGCTTCAGTAAACTCTTCATGTGGTCTCGCCAGTTTATTGGAAGTTTTGGAATTCCAGTTTAACTGCTTATATGTGTGCTTGATAATAAATGCCAGTGACGCCCACACAATTTTGATTGCGGGCAACTGCTTGTAGCTCAATTTCTTCATAGTTCATCATATTTGTATCATAAAATATATATGTAAATATCTAAATATGTATGATTATGCTTATGATAATTAATAATAAATTTATTCTTTTGTCATGTAGAGCAGAAGTTTTGATGTTTTCTTTGTTGAGATTTCCTTAATTTGTTTTTTGTAGCTTGAAAATATTAATGTAAGAGTAATTTATTGCTTAACGGCATACTTTTTTATTTGTTCACAGAAATTATGTAAAAACATAAAATTTTAATATTTTTTACTTAGTTTTGTAATTTTTGTGTGTTAATTTTATTGCGATTTTTTCGTTGTAATTTATTAGCGATTAGAAAAAATTCATGACAACTATTTAGTGTTGATTTACTTTTCATTTTATATGCATATATGTTGGCGCATGAAGGTGAAGATGAAGTGAAACTCTTCCTTCAAAAATTCAGTCTACAAATAACTCGCCTTAACTTATGCGACGCGTAACACCCCTAAAGGAGCCACTTCCCAAGTTGCCTCATTCCACGTTTCATCTATTAGACCCTTTAACCTTGTGCCATCTTCTGATACTATCTCAAATTTTGAATCGATTAAGCTGCGCAACGAAATATCAAACAAATATCAATAAAAAACATTTGATTTACCAAAGCGCTGCACTAGTGTGCACGAGTCCATGAGATACCGCCTTAGAACGGACGAGAATACAAAATCGAAAAACGATGCGAATGCGGAGGCGGTTGGCTGGCGCCGACAACTCAACTTCGGTGGGATAGGGAGAGAGGCGCGCGGCTGCTCTGTGGCAAGCATTGCGGCCGACACGAATGGCGAATGAAAATTATTTCTCACCAATCATCTGTAAAATTTCGCATATTAAGTAAGTAAAACCCAAAATTATCACAATAGGGCATCAACACTTTGGCGCGCGCTGCCAGCGATCCGACGAGGCGGCCAAAGGAAACAAAAATGTTTACTGTGTGTGCGCCATTGTCGATCATAATCATTAAATTAAATTTTACATTTGTTTGTTTTATCCATATTATCAACGTTCATTGAGCATCGCAAGCAATCTTTAGCAACAATTGTAGCATCCTTTGCTCATATATCTGCGAGCTGCTGGCGAGGAGCCGCACTTCGCCTGCACTGCACGCGAGAAATTCTTACAGATCGTCGACGACAACTGCAATTGCCATCATTTGCACATGCATACATATTTGTGGCTGCGTTTGTGCACCAGCTGGATTATAATAATTTAACATCATCATAATAAAACAATCAACGCATGAATGTGCACAGGCGCATGCTCATTTGGGGGACGTAACACATATATGAGTGTATGACTGTGTATGCGACTGTCCTCGTCGGTACGGCTATACGCCATCGCATTGATGGTACTATTTTATTTAAATTGTGCATACGGCCTACACTATTGCTTATATGATTGCCGTTCAGTGCCTTAAAGGGTGTACGATAAATTGAGAGGTCATTTCCAACACTCGGAGGTTGTGTATGTTATTCTTGGCTTCATCGAAGCATCAAGTGCCATATGGGAGCATGGCAAGTCAGACTCATCTCTACAGCACGCTATGTAACTGTCGCTTAGTTGTTTGTATTGTTGTTGCTGCGTGTCTGTCCGTTAGCCAATTGAAAGATTGCGAACTTCGGCATCTCCATCCAGCAGCGTCCGTCTGTAGTTGTTGTTGGTGATGACTCTTCTTGGCTGGCGCATTGGCCAAGTCTGTTGACTCTGCAGCTCTTTTGTAGCGCCAACATAATTGATATGCTCGCCTGACCTGTGGGAGTTTTTAAACCACAGATTATCAACATCAGACTCAAACAATTGTGAGGTTGTAGGGAACTCAGCACACAGTTACGCCTACGGAATAATTTGTGTTCTCTGGTTGAGAGTACGTGCGTTCAGACGTTTTATCTTTGAACTTTGTTTTATTGAATTTTAAAAATCGTTGCAAAGACGCTTTAGATTAGACAGGTTGTAGGATTATAACATTAGCTTTGCAACTAATATTAATATATCCTTTGTCACACATTGAAAATGTCTCAGGCCACTATGAGTAACAAATATGGGAGCCAATATGATCTTGGAAGGAAGTGTATCTAATGACGCTCAATGCGTTACGGCAGCTTCTTTTTCTCAAAACAGTTGTCCCAAAAAACAGAAAAAGACACCTACCTCTATTATCAACTCAGCATGAACAATATTTTCAAAACTCGACACGCTTAATCGTTCACCAATTCATTAACCAAAATATACTTCAAATATTTTGCGCACAGCAAAGTAGGACTGGCTTTTACTGATTTTCTGAACTCATTAACTGACCGTAAAACTCAATCTGGAATGAACTAATTGTGTGGGGAGTTCAATTGTGCTCGTGTATATTCGTTTGTGTTTGCTATTGTTGTTTAAGTAACCATATACGCGTACGTGATTATTTAAATGGTTATTGAATCCCTATTAACATCATTTATCTTAAATCTCTATTAACATGTGTACAGTGTGTCTGTATTTGTTTGAAAAACTTACCAAACTAGCAAAATCCTCGACATAATGCCCCCTTTTAGCAGCGAATGAGTTGAGATAGTGGATAGAGTAGTGAAAATAGCCAAAGCCAGCATCCAAATATGACTGTATGTGTGTGTATGGGTGAAGCCGTTAAGTCATATGAATGCTGTAACAGTTATAGGTATGTACGTGCGCTATCATGTTGGTTAGTACATAAGCACACGCGTGCCTTCGTACTGGGGCACAATGGTGATGAAGTGGCAGGTACAAACGTACATGTTGCTATGTATATGCATCTCTGTGTTTGTGTATTTGTACTCTTGTTGCCACCGTAGGGGCCAGCGTAACACAAGAGGCGCACCAAAGCCTCGAACGTTCGAACCACGACGGCATCATGACGTCTAATTAGTATTTTAAAGCTTCTAGTTACACCATGCAACACAGGCGTGCAACATCACCAATACCAACAATAGCAACAACAACAACAATAAATTTTGCTTTCCAAGCTATATTAAAAATCTTGCATGTTAACAACGTGGCTCTGCAGCAATGCGTTTCGATTTCGTGGTTGGCAGCTCAAAAAGCGCCTAAACGAACGAGTCGTTGGTGCAACTAAGTTGAGGTAAATTGGGCATATACATCGTTACAAGTACTGTTGCACAAACATGCTCGTACTACGTACGATTTTGATGGAACCTACCATGTTGGTATGCGCTTAACAACATGGACATCAGCGCTGAGGTGGTGCGCGGGTATGTTTGTGGCACACTTAAGCAAAATTTACGAGAGTATTGTGCACCTAAAACATTTAAAGCTCAGAATGATTAGCACAATACTAAGAATTTGGAAAATAACCTCAAACTTTCAAATTCGAATTTTTCGAACACAAAAAAAATGATTTAAAATACTATCTTTGAAATATATTAGAAGCAGTTTGTTGATATCGAAGGATTAGACTAAAGCTTTAAAATATCTTAATCTAGAATCAAAGAAAAGAAGACCATCGAGTTAGTTAGACATTTGTTTCAGAGTAGTCATTCAAGTAATATTATAGAATACCAGGGAATATATATTATCATGCTCTGATAATTAATATATTGCAGAGTCAAATGTGCCAGATGTACTGTGTACTCTCTCGGGATCGAAGTAAGAAACTTACTTTATGAGTAGCATCGATATTAGAATTGGAGCAAAGACTGATATTTCCGATTCAGAGTTCGAAACTCCACAGTAGCCGCCTTTGTGAGCTCACCTTTATCTTCAGAAGGTCAGCAACGCAAAATGTTCCTGTCGCCGATTGGCATCATCATCTGCGCCAGTCAGCCAGCCAGCCTGCATACAAGTTGCGCGTAACATAAGTAGCAGCCGTAACTGTTATGCTTTAATGAAGCCGCAGAGGCAACACCGTACGCAGATATTGTCGGCAATGGTAAATCTTTGGATCAGTGTGTGCAGAATATGCGGGTTAGTAATTGTTGTCGTGCAACAATATGTGGCGCTTAGTGTGTTGGGCTTGAATATAAATACCTTTTTATTTTTTATGTCGGTTACAACTATTTATTACTAGAATTTTATGAGGTTGAGCCATATTGCGAGTTTTGTCTTTCGTCTTTAGAAACTAAATTAGAAGCTCTTATGGTGTTCAAGGTCTAAAAGTGATCAATTACAAATCCATTTACACCTTCAAATTCCTCATAAAAAATATCAATATTTACTATTATTTTTCTTATTATTTATTATAATGCATAAACAACCTGGAAGACCCATACAATCTCATACTATACAAATAAAAATTTCTATAGCCTCAGCCAACAATCCAATAAAATGGTATTTCCTTATCTCTTATGCAAACCACCTGCATTTGCAAGTCACTAGGTTTAACATTTGAGCTTTTCTAAACTTTAACACATGCATTTAAGCCTTGTAGTGTATGTATTTGTTATTGTTGTTTTTATCGTTTGTATCCTGCTGTTTTCATTCGAATGCATATGAGTTTTCAATTGATACTGTTGACTTGCTGGCTCGTTGACTGGCTGCCTTCAGCGCTTGGTTGACTTTCCTCACGGATTTTGTCTTATCGCGTCATCCGTTCAATGATTCGCTTACCTCTTGCCACAATGGTAAGCATTCAGCTGTGGTCAATTGCGCTGGCTGCTGCAAGCACTGTTGATAAATATGAATTTAAAAGTTGCAGAAATCACATATATTCGTATGCTCACAGCTATGCAACCGCCATAAAATCACTAAAGCTTACAAACAATAACATTAGTTTGAATAAAAATCCCATTAAAAACCGACCAATTCGAAATAATTTGTATGCAATAATAGAATATATGTGTCGATGTGAATAAAATGACTCGTATGGTTTGTTAACATGAAATTATTAGATAAATGTTACAAGAAATAATGGTAAGGACAATAATAATAATAATATATAATAATAGATTTCAAATTCCTGGATTAAAAATCCATGGATTATTCCAAATTATTTTCAACAATATTCCAATTCAGATTTTAGATTAATATTATTTTTTGGACCAGTAACGGATGTTAAGTTAAGTACCTCCAACAAACATATAACAAGAACTGCTCTTGGCTACATAGGAACTCCTGCGAAACACTCATGGTCACTTACATATATTAATAAATTTATCTCAAGCAACAACAACAGCATTGTTTAATATCCATAATATTCAAAAACAAAAATCACACATATCTATATTTATATACATAAATAAATAGGTGATTATGGGTACCCGCATACGATTGTCTTATCTACAAACATATGTGAAATAATGCAAATTGCGGACAACATTTGCAAAAGCAATTTACAATTTGCAATTCATAATTGAAAGCATTAAATTAGTTAGCATTGTGTATTGCAAAATGGCAAAACGCGGCGAATAAATAGCAAACAACAATAAAAAGAACACACTTGAGAAACCAAAGCAATATGTATGTATGTTTGCACAAAGCGAGAAACGTGAAATCGATACGTTAAACAGCCACCATTTTCAGTGGTGCGCATGTGCAACCAATGTGCGCATTATGCGTTTTGTTGTTGTTGTTTATGCTGATTTTATTGTATGTGTTATTATTAAGTTTTTATTGCTGCAACTATTGTAGCTGCAAGTGTTATTGCTGTTGTTGTCATTTGTTTTTGTTGTTGCTTTTTATTGCTGTTTCGTTATCGTCTTTCGTTCATAATACAATATAATTAACCAACAAAAAAGCACTGAAAGCGTTGAACATGCACCAATAACCGCAAAACACTAATTACGCCAACAATGAATGACTTCGTTCGCACATACGTCTGTTTATATGTATGTATTTTCATATGTTTGTGGAAGCAAGTGAGTAAGCAAGTAGAGTGCATCTGTTAGTTGAGGAGCGGTGTATTGGGTGTCAGTTATTGTTTAGCTGCCGCTGATTGGCGGAGCTAGTTGTTGATTAGCTTAGACTGTGAGTGTGTGCGTTGGTGTGTAAACAGTAATGAATTTGAAACATAAATACAATACAGGAGATGAAAGCGCTGCGCACAGCTGGATGTCTTTATCTGCGCTGAAAAGAGTGAATGTAATTTAGTGCTTGCAATTGGAGCAATTGACGCAGATTATTGCTTGTAATGGGTGGGCGGAAAATTAAAAAAAAAAAATATTTTTTACACATAAATTAAAATAAATGAAGAGATATTTTATTTGGAAGTAAAATTATTAAAAATGTGACGTTAAAGAAAAATTAGATACATGAGCGTCTACAAAAATTTTCGAATTTAAATCAGATATCAAAAGTTTGTGGGATTTGACTTATGGAAATGAAAATAAATTTTGATATTTAATGATATGATTTTTAGACCAAATATCAACATAAAAGAAGATGAAAAAGTTTATTGAAAGTAATATAATAGTATTTATCGATGTTAAATATATACAAAATTATTAAAAAAATTAATTTTTATGGTTATTAAAATAAATTCTATTAAATGTTGGAAATCCTTTTTCGTACAAAAATTAAGAAGTCATTAATGTAATAATTTCTTATTAAAACGTTTACACTTTCTGAAAATTTCGAACCTTAAAAACTAAACAAAGGTTAGCATATGTTATTATCCTGAGCATACTGGTTTTCTTCCTTTTCCACCACAAAAATAAGGTTTTGACTCCTCTAGAGTACACCTAAATTTCTAAATTGTGTGGTAAACAGCACTTAAATATTCGTTTATAATTCTGTAATTAATAATTAGTCAGCTTTCATTAAAATTTACAAAAATCAGAAGTTTATCATTTCATGCTAAAATTGTGTATTGAGCCAAAAAGGAAACAAAATATAAAGCGTTAATCCCATTAATATGCATTGCAGCACTTTGAAACGCCTCCTGCTTCCCATTTAAGAGTATTGCGCGCTGTGTGCCACAAATTTGCATATCCACATGCGTTTCCATTGCTCATTTGCATATGTGCGCCACATCGCTACCATATTTGCACTTCAGAAGCATATCAGTACATTTGTATATAACTACAGGCATATGTGTGGCATGTGGCATGTATTGCGGCAAATGAATGCGATGTTATGGTTGTATAATAATATATTAAATTATATGGCAAAGTGGCCTGTTGAGTACTGCCACGGTTTAGATTGATCGATAGGTACAAATATTTGCATTCAAATTGCCAAACTAGACAGATCGAATTGGGCAGGCAGTCGGGCGTGCTGATGCAGAGATACATAATAAGCTCCTGATTATCTCTTACAAACTGGTTGGCTTGATTAATATAGTTGATTGACGTTTGGGTTCTGGGTAATACTGCAACTAATGCGTTATAATTGGTCTGTGAAAACCAGAATATTTGGATAAAGAAATTATGGTCCTAAATATTTATGAAATTCGAAGAATGATATTATGGATCAGGGAAAAAAAATAAAAATTACATTTTACATATTTTACGCACCCATGGCATACATATATTTTGATCGTAGAGGAAACTTTATTTGGTTATTAGGAGCGATATTTTTATTGAGACGTTGAAAGTTAGGTAGAAGAGTATTTAATGAAATTCTATATCTAAAGAATAACGAAAACTCATTTGAAAATATTTTTATCAAAATTTCTTTCTAACTTATGGTATAGGCTGACGGGCATAATAATTGTGTTTTGTGTATCGTTTTAGTAGTTGTAAATAAAAAGGTGGGTATATGATCTAGTAAGAAAATATTACATAATTTTTATGTCGAAACGGAGAATTTATTAGATAAGTACATCAGGTCAAGGTTATTCATGAACAGATCACCAAATATATATAGAAATGGTTATAATAATATTTCGGCATTCAATACCACACAACTCCAACATACCTTTAGCAAACACTTATTGTGGGTAAGCCATCATTAGTTGACAGAGTACCTCCTTTCGGTGTTAAACATACAGATAATGTGTTTAAAACTGGCATGCAATGGATATTCATCTCCTCCCACTGAGACCCACAGCCATATTTGTGTTTTGAATAAAGAAAAACAATAATACTAAATACATTAAGACGCTAGCTTCAAGTACCAAACTAGCTATTTACAGTAACATGCACCTAAGTATTAAATTCATCATATTACCAAGATCGTGACACGTCGTACGCCACTTTTGGCGCCCACCAGGCAAAAAAGCAAAATCTATCCTACTGAAATTGAAACGAAAAACATTTACAGACAAAGAGCCAAGCAAAGGTCGAATGACACCTGTCTTGCAGGTAGACTTGGCGCGGCAATACATACTATAGTATATGCATGCCAAATGTTAGTGAGAAACGTAAAAAATTTTAGTGAGTTAATATATTTCCTGTCACTTAAATCATGAACTAATAATAATGGCTTACACATACAGAAATAACAATCATTCTTCAAATGTGCGAAAACTTTTGTGTGCTAATGTGTGTAAGTGTAAGCCATGCACCGCCATCTTTCGTGTCATTCCTTAGTAGCGTGCAGGCCAAGTAACAGATCAGCTTGACTGTCTGGCTAATTCCACGCCGGCATATGCTTCGTACAATTGTTGCAGCTTGTTGTTGTTTTTCGTATGTTTTTGTTGTATACCCAAAAACGTGCAACTGATATTTTTTCCAAATTTAAGCTAATTACTTTCATTAGTAATAAATCACAACAATAACAACAACAGCAACATGCATGTAGCAGACATTTTAGTACATACCTACGTAGGTAAATAACTGTATGCATACAAATAATTACTAATACAACATGGCGTACTGGCAATTGGCCGGTAGGCTGGTTCAACAAGTGCTTGGTGGTAGTAATGTTGCAAAAAACGCCGAAATGCCATAAATTACGAAAATAATAGAAAATTTTAAACGCAAAAATAAACGCCTGTATTTATATGTAGGACACCATATATTTGTTGTTTCGTTGTTATTGCATTTATGCTGTTGCCTGCCACATTTTATTGCTGTTGCAGATTGTTTGCGTGCAACGCGTCGGCGAATTTATGGAAAATATTAATTTTTTTGCCATCGCATGGTAATCTATTTGTGTGCTGACATAATAAATACAACAACAATAAAAATAACAACAAATAAGCAGTAGTTTGGCGGTGTTATATACAAGTACGTGCTAGTATTGTTGTGCCTCTGACTAAATGTGATACTAAGGAGGCAAAGAGGAGTGCTGTAGCATTCGGCGAGTGGTGCCTACTGAAAATTAAAACCAATCTAGATTTTAGTTTGCTATTGGCGCGACAAGTGCAACAAGTGCTCATAAAATGCACGGAAAATTATTGTGATGCAGCGAACTTTGAGGGTAGGCATAAAGAAAAATAGTTTGAAGTAAGTGGGTCCAAAAATTTTATAATTGCTCTCTCTCTCTTTTTCGTTCTTAAAACAAATTGAGTGAGTAAAATATGTAAATGATGTAAAACTTCTTTGCTTTATATATTTCTAAATTTCTAAATTTTAACACCGAACTCTTTTTAATTCAAAATAATATTTTCTCAACAAATCCGCACCTTCCATCTCAACCACGCAAGCATGTAGCATTCATTGTCTTGCCACGTATGTTCTAATTCCACCCAGAAATACCTTTTAGTATTTAATAAGTTTGCGAAACAAAAGACTTCGGTAACGAACCTCATTTGCTCAATTAAATGCTAACATGCATTTCCTTAAACACCAAATGTCGCATGCTTATCAGGCGAATATTGACACTGCAAACATACACATACGAACGAATGTAAACATTAATATATGTTGGTATGTTGGAGCGCACCATTTGCCGCATGCTACATGCCAAATGGCAGGCAATTGCATAAAAGGCAACTTGTCACATTAACACATGCAACCATATCACAGCACTAACACGTTGTACAACAACAATGGTTACAAGCACATTTTTAGAACGGACGCAGAGATCACAAGCGAACACCTCCACACACGTATTTGTATTTGCGGTTGAGTTGAGCGGTGTTTTTAGCCATTGTTGGTGGTGTCGCGCGAAAAACAAGCCACAAGCGCCTAATTGTGTTGCCATAACGTGCATAAAAGCAACATAATACCACACACAATAAAAGGAGCAATAAATTGATAGGCTGTCGTACAACAAAAGCGGCTTACTTACTAGGAATAAAAATGTTGCTAACGGGAAAAATTGAAAATGGAAAACGCGTAAAACGAAAAAGTTAGTGCAACAATTTGTGGCAAAAACGCTGCCAAGTGTAAATAAAGTGAAGAAAAAAGTATTATTTTATTTCTATATAGCTATATATACATACATATAAGTGACAGTGTTTTTTGTTATGGGTGGCAGTTAATCGCGCCGCATTGTATTTGCAACTTAAAGTAGGCTCAAATTTATCATTGCATTGACCCGTAATGAACTGTTAAATAGTGTGAATTAATGTTAAGTGGCAATTACTGGCAAGAAAACATAAACACACTCCACACAGCTGCAGCTAAATGGCAGTAAAGCAGCAAAAAAATAAGCGGCAACTGAGCCGGGTGACATTTTTTATGGCTCCACTTACAAGCGGTGGCTGATTTGTCAGCCCAGTGGAAAAAAACAACTGTAAATAATCCTTGTAGAAAAACTGTAACAATTTTCGCCAATTTCGAACAGTTTATTATGCTACTTGTCACACAGAAACACACACACTCATGCATGAAAGCAATTCGCTTCACTCTGGCTCTCTTGAAATGCGTGTGTTTTCGTCAAGTCAATTACGATTCCCGTTGGCTTTTTATGTAATTTTCTTCGTACAAAAAATAAACTATTTCTATATTTGTATCTATATATAAGTTCATTCACAGGCCACTCACTGACTGATGGACTCACATCTTAGTGAAGTTTTTACCGTAAAGCAAGTAGCTGTGTGCTGTCAGTTGATGTTGCTTCTTTTTTTTTGTTGCGCTGTTTTATTGTGTTGTTGCCGACACTTGTTGCGGTTTTTGGTAGCCGATAAATTATCGATTTCCATTTGTGCTTTAATCAAATTAAAATCGTGCAGATTCTTTTTCATTTTTGCTTAACGTTCGAGTTTGGCTATTTAGTGAAAGGCTACAGCAGGCGATGTTGAAAGCCGTATTGAAGAGAAGGGGAGAAGATAACGATGTTATGTTCATCAAAATGAGCTAATTAATGAAAAAATGTTATTTAAAGAATGATTTCATTTAATTTTTATTTTTTTTATGTTTAAGTTGTTGTACTTAATAAAATAATATAAAGGTCTGTGAAATCAACACATTTAATATTTCCATCGTTATGTTATAGAGCGTATCACTATTTCCACATCTAAATAATCTATGAATAAGAAGACTCCTATTAAGTAATGAAACGAAACTTATTCCCTCGGTAAGGTGAAAATGTCAGTCAGCCGAACGCCAATGACACACCGTTAACATAATATCGCGGAATGAAAGCACGAAATTGTCACTATTCGTCGTCTATCGGTCGTTATCATCACGAAATGTGCGCTTCATTAGCAATGGCGGATGGGTTTATTGTTACTATTGTTGCCTGTTGCCAGCAAAGACGGCGCTGAGCCGAAATCGAAATACGAAAATGCCATCTGCCAGCAGCTGCCAGCAGTGACTTTAACTTAATTTCCTTCATCAAGCGATTTGGTGTAGATGGATTGCGAGTCGTTACAACTAACACTACTTGTAAGTATGTATGTGCAAGTGTAGAAGTGTTTTTGTACATAAACAGTTATTTTTAGCTATGCAGATGAAAGACTTGCGCTATATGGAGACAACCTGAAGACAATCAATGGCTATAATGAAAACATCCCCATTGTTGTTGTATATATTTTGATATTTTTCTCTGGTTTCATATGTGTTTGTTGTGATTTCTTTACTTGTCATTTTGTCAACAGCAATTGTCGTGTGAAGATCAATTTTAATTCTTAGGGATAACACAAGCAAATCCAAACTAAAAGTGAAATAAAATAAAGAAAAGAAATCAACAGAAATATGTAATGTAAGGATAGGAAAGGAAAGTAAGACTAATCCTTAGATTTTTTTAAATGACATCAACGTTAGTCACTCATGAGAAATTGATGAGAAGAGTAAGGACTTTCTCAATTCATACATCTTCTTAATAAATATATCTCATCTCTTAAAGAGTGTTCATATAAGAATTTAAAGAATTGTATATCTGAATTGAAATCGGAGAGTTTTTGAAGAAGACTTAAATCGCTTTTTGTCGATCTGGTATGCATCCTATTTTACAGGGGCAAGTAAATTTTCTAGTTGCTCAAGGTATATAACACTAAAAGAGCAGAAACAGTCTTACAAAACTTGTCGGAGTAGTAGATACAAACATTAAAATTTCAAGTAATGAAAATTTTAAAAATTGTTACAAATTAATAAAAAAATTGTGCAAATCGCCGAAAGCACTTTATTTTCACTGATTATTATCACACTCATGGTAGTCAGCGGTACAATTATTTGAACAATAGAAGATTATTCGCTGAAATAAGAAACAAAGACATCTAAGTAAAACAATTGAGCCCAAGGCAGCCAGGAGCTACTATTGATCATTGTTTTGTTGCAAGTGCCATACTAAAGACGTTCAAATGTGTGTGTGTATGCAGTGCGGTGAGATCACCAATGCCTTATGTTGCACAAGCACGGTTTCCAATTTTATTTCGGTGGCATCAGTTGCAGCCGATTGTGCAACATGACTGCAGAGATTTACATTTCCTGGCCACTTTTTCTATACATTTTAGTATATATACCGTTAAACAAAAATAAAGCGCTCTCGGTGATTTTTAGCTGCTTTTGTTGCTACTTTTTGTTGCTATTATTTTTGTTGTTGGCTAGTTTGTTGTACCCCCTATTTTCTGGCGACAGCAAAGACACATTTTCTTATCCGCGCGGTCAATAGAGTTACAATACACAACAACATTTCCGTGGTGACTCGTGAAAGTTGTTGCAAATAACAAATGCCACAAAGCAAATAAATAAGTTATACATGCATGCGAGTGTGTATTGGTGAGCATGCGCTAAGGAGTAGTAACGAAATTGTTAGCATTTGTTGTTGTTATGACCGAGCACGCCGCACTTGCGCTTGTATTGATTTACGCTGATAGCGGCAGACCACCGTCACAGTCAGGCGTTGGCGATTGTGTTGCAAGTGCATGCCAAATCTCCTTTGTTGTTGCTATTGCAATGCTGGCAGCACCTAAGATATTACCATCCACCGGGGTTGTGTTTTGTAAAGCAATCTGAATGAACTGACCGCGACTCTGGGGTAGTGGCGCGTCGTTTCCACCCGCCTTTGGTATGGATTATTATATTTCAGAAGATTGTCTGAACAAAACTAACAAAAGGCTGACAAAGCAGCAATAAGTATATTGCACCCGCTCGATTGTTACAAAATGTTGAGCGCAACATTTCAATTTTTACACCTGAGAAAGGAAAATAAGCTCTGCATAAGTACACGCTGCTTTCCACATTACTGTATCTACTGCAATTGTTGTAAAAAAAATTGTTGCATTTGGTACCGCTGCTGTTTAACAGCCTTTGGTGGCTTTATCAATTGTTGTGGTCGCAGCATAAGCAACCATTGCAATTGCATTTTGCCCGCCAGCAATAGTCGCATTGTTTTTTTTTTACTGCTGTTGCACGGTGCTTTTGTGGTCACTTTGGGGATAGAAACAATTGCATTTGTTATTGTTCAACACCATTCCGGTGGCTTGTGATTATAGGTGCCAAATCAACATCTCTCTTCGGTGGGTGTTTGTGTGACGGAGGAAAAAAACGAAATAATTCCATCAGGATGGTGTTGTGTGAAAATTGTCGAAACCGGACCCTATCTTTACAAAGCCACAAATACAGTGGAACTCCTCTAACTCGAATTTCTATAACTCGAAGTTCTCCATAACTCGAATTCTTGAATTGGCAATAGAAGTAAATTTTCATACAAATTTCCTTCCATAAATCGAACTTTTCGCCCAGGGCATAATACAAAATTTCAAATTTTACTATCAGATTCTCTATTCAGATTGTTAAAAGAGTATATATCTATACACTTATGAATTGCATAAATCATGTAAAAAAGCATAAGATACAGACATCAAGAGCCAAACAATAGCAAACTGCAACAAACGAAATTACAAAATACATGTTTTAATGTATTTAAATAAAACTTTATGCGAAGTAAATAAATAAGGCTGGGTATAAATCTATATTATTCAGTTTTTAGAAAAATTTACATTTTAATGAAAATTTCTATAACTCGAAGTCTCTCTAACTCGAAGTTTTTTTGCGGATTATGGTGATTCGAGTTAGAGAAGTACTGTATCATATTATATATATACTTTTTATTGAAATTATCGATACATCTCTGAGACATTTTAATGAAATGGAAAGGGCATCTTTTTCTGTGAACAATGCAGGGCCCCAGCTATTACTGCTTAATATTAGGATTCTCAAACCTTCTACTGTCAAAAATGAATGAAATCGGTCCACACAAGCCCTATGTACAAAAGGGTGTTTTTTTGGCATTTGGTTTTCGAGAAGAATAATGCGCATATAATTT
Source organism: Zeugodacus tau (assembly GCA_031772095.1). Taxonomy (NCBI): domain Eukaryota; kingdom Metazoa; phylum Arthropoda; class Insecta; order Diptera; family Tephritidae; genus Zeugodacus; species Zeugodacus tau. The sequence goes on from CM062653.1 coordinate 76,822,665, forward strand.
CATTTTATAACAAAAAAATTAGCATTATTATAAATATAAAGATGTGCCATTATGTTTTAAAAATTATTTTGGTCGAGCGACCGCCAGCCAAGAGGCTCAATTATCGAGCAATTTTTAAATTTCTTTCATCTAAAAAGAACTGCATTTTGTGTTATTGAAGAAAAGCTTCCAAATATTTTTAATTAAAAAATACTACAGTATTGATATAAATATATCCCCATAGAAGTAACTCCCACTAAGTCAACACTCTTGAACTCCAACTTTACCTGATCCACTAATGTTAAGATGTCTTTGAAGCTCACCAAACTGAAATGTTGAAGAGAAAAAACTCTCATTTTATTAATTGATATTTGGTGTAAGTTTCGTACGTGCTCATAATTTCAATGGAAACCCATTTTTTGCCATACCAAAGCACACCAAACCGAACCAGAAAAGGAAATTTATAACAAGCTTACTCACAAGCTGCACATGCCACCACATCTCTAACACTCGATGAGCATGGAGAACAAAAAGCGCAACTGATTATAGCTGACTACAGCACTTAAAGTGGACTGACAGACCGTCAACTTGGCCAACCAACTAGCAAGCTGATTGGTGTGAGTGAGCGACTGAGTGGCCAAGTGAAAGCGGAAGAATTTGTTAGAATCTTGCGCTCTGATAATACTTTTCCACACACGATCTGCCTGCTGGTTTGTTGTTTTTGTGTTGGAACGTGAAAGGAGGTGGCAATGAGTTGTGGACGAGGTTGTGATTTCAAGTGCAGCTGGGGTATTGTGTGTTGACGTTGTCAAGCAGCAGATTGCCGCACGTGAGATGTACAAAGGTGCAGAAGATTCAGCGATGCAGAGAATGCAATAATGACCGATGCCGTTCACCATTATGTGCTTGGGCTCTTCCTCTTTCATCTTCAGCTTTTGCACAGCATTTCAGCAAGTTATTTGATTGCTCATTATGAAGTTAGAGTTCCTTGAAAACTGGTGTATTCTTCTGTCTCCTTGGCATTGTGAGTGAGAACTGTTTGCTGGTGTTCTATTCAGCTAGGTGCTGACAGGCGTATGAATGAGTTATGAATAGTGCGGAGCGTTAGACAAACACGTTTCACATCAGTCTGGTAGTCAGTCAGTCAGTCAGCGTGTCAGTTAAACTTGCTCACTTGCTAAGTTGGCAAATAAAAACGTGCTGGAACATTGTGGTACGTGTGAACGGTCAAGTAAAATTTATGAATGAATCATTCTCAGGCGCTATAATTGCCTTGGCGCATGTGATGGTGTGTGAGTGTTTGTGTAAAATGTCATTTATCCACGTACATTGTGGAGCCTGGAATGTTATAATTTTAGTCTTGCAAATATTGCTGATTAAGATTTTTAAAATATTTGTTAGTTGTTTGAACTGTGATGAAGTTGACTATTTTCCCAAGAGTTCAGATATTCTGCGCATGAGGAAAAATAAGTTTTTGTGTGGACATTTCTTATTCTTTCACTTCTTGTATATACCATCTAGGAGTTCAATTTGAATTATTTCTAAACTCTATTATTTATTTTTATTATTATTATTATTTTCCATGTGTATATTTTTTACTATGTATGTGTAAACAAACGCACTTTGGAATCCGTATGATTTTATTTCCAACAATGATGCTTCTCCATTGATATTTAGCTTTATATTTTGTTTGCTTACAATCCATCCACTTTTCTGTCTGCTTGCGTGGGTTAATTGAAGGTCTTCAATAAGACAAAAAATGTAATTGGCGTATCTGTTGCAGTTGGCTTTTAATAAAAATCTTTGTCACTTTCTAAAATTTGGAATTTTTTCCAAGTTAATTTTCTCGAGCCGTCGAGTCAATATTATGCTTACAACCCATTTTTATATGATGGCAGCAAAACATATTCACGTTTACCACTTTAATTTTTGTTCAGACCACTTCACACAATCATTTTATGAAAGCAAACTGTGCGTATGGAATTTTTATGTATGACTTGTTTTTGTAGATCAACATGCCAAGTTGTGCGTGTTTATCTAACGGTTTGTACTTGTGACAGCTCTTAACATCTTAATTGGATGAATTTAGGTGTATCGATGACAGCGATAGTAGAGCAGCGTGCTTTCGAAAATTAACATTACCCCCAAATACAGGGTAAGGCAAGAGAGACAGGAAGCTGAAATGCTAAATTAATAAAAATTGCAATTATTTTGATTAAGTTGATTATAGAAAACATTTAGAGTCCTGTTGAAGCTGTAAATGAATTAATTATAATTTTATTGTATCTCAAGAAATTTGTTTGTGGAAAAAGTAAATTTAAAATCAAACTAAATCAAATAACATTCTTGTATATGCTCTTATCAATTCACCCTTTATTTCTTTCGCAGGTATTTGTTTTCATGTTTATAATTTAATTTCATTTCTGGTTACATCAAGCCGACTTAATTGCTCCAGGATATAAATCATTTTACCAACTGATCACTATCGACAGCACGCACGCGCGTTTTTACCCACAACAACGAGAATGTCGACAACACTAAAAACATCAACAACATTAAGAAAACCATAATTGTATGGACGGCAAAGTAAATGTTCAGAGAGAGAAAAATTGTGGAAGTGCGTTAAAGTAAATAAAACAATAAAGATATTTGTTTAAAAAGGCATGCACTACTACATATACATAAATTTACATATGTATAAGTGTATGTGGACCATTTGAGGAAATTGAAAAATGTTACTGAGACTCTCTTTCTTTTCAACGATAAGAAATAAAAGAAATATATGAACTGCGAACTCAAATGAAAAGTAGAACACTTGCGTGTGCGGCCGAGTTAATTGCTATTCCTGCTCCAACTGCCAGGCAGGCGGTTAAAATGTTTGCCAAACACAAATTGATGTGGGTGTTGCTAGTTACAAGTTAATCAAGGCACGATTTCTGCGTGCCAGACGCTATGACATCCGAAAAATTTGCATAGTTCTCTTTATTGTTCTTATAAGATTGTGCAAATTTTTCTCCGTGTGTGCGATAATTTTAGCACAATTCAACATTGACGAATGTCCAACACACATTTGCACTCATTGCAGCAATTTGTCAATTGCGGTATCAAATCATTTTCGAGTATTAGTCAGCGCGCTGTACAACAATGGCAGCGGCAGTGGCAAAGCACCAGCAAAACGGTCCGCCAGATATTGGCGCTGCTGCCAACGCGGCTGTTAAAGTGTCAATGCAAGAATTTCTGCGCTGAGAAATAAAAAAAATCTCAAAAAACAACCAACGAGCAAGGATACAATTGCAGTAGCACCAACGACTACAATCGTCAGAAAAGCGCGCGACAATGCGATAACACAGTGACAAAGCACTTACAGTGTTACAGTTACACATTACAGTTAGCGTCGCACAGTTAAAATTGCAATAATGGAAAAACCTGTGCCCGCGCCACAGCCCGCTGACAGAAGTAAAGCGACGCGAACGAGGAAAACCGAATTGACATGACAGCATGTGACACATTGTCACCGTTACAGCTCATTGTATATAAACTGGTACTTTATGCCGCTGATCGACTGTTACTCTGCTGCTGCTGCCAAGCATTGTTTGTAGCGATGTTTCGTTGTGGTCGCGACAGGCAATCACTTAGCTTTAATCTAAGACAAAAACGCTTTTCATTTCGACCCACAGTCGACACTGTTGTACAGTTAGACACTGTTGTACATATGTATGTGTATGACTGTCAATGCATAACACTCACATTGCATTCATTATCCTCAGTATTGTTGCTGCTGTTGTTGCGCGCAATTGCAAAATGTTCTAGCAATCAGCACCACAGATAATTCCAATTGATAGCCAGTGCAAGAGTTTATAAATTTGATTTAATTTCACACAAATATGTGCTATATACTCGTATATTGAGTCTAAGTAGAGAATTGCATTTTTTAATGGAACGAGTTCGTCGCTTAAGTCTTTAGTTTCCCACACACTTTGCCCTAGAGAGTGCATATACATATTGTAAGTATTTGTGCATATATTAGTTGAAGTTATTAAGGTAGTAAAGTAGCGTATAAAATATCTAAATAATTACTGCCAATTTGAATGTGAAATTTATGAAAATTGTATGAAAATTAAATTGAACTGGACATGCAAGTCATCGATATTATACTGTCTAATTCTACTGTTGAAAGTGAAACCGTAATGTACAACAGACATAAATGTAAATGAGTATGTAGTTTCATTTCTATATTTTATTTAAATTTGTAGTTGTTACTCCGTATAAGTTGCTGTTAATTTATGCCAGCGATTAGTTGATTACTAAAGCTTTTAAAGCTTTACTCGCTTTTACTTGCTAAATATTACAATTGCATAATTAACTTGCTTTAATACGCCATAATTTATCATTCGTTATTAAATTATATCTAATCAGATATTGACTCATTTATAGTGTATTAATCAATATTTTATTCGTTTACACCAATTAATTGAACCAATGGAAATAAGTTGAGTTTGGTTTTCAATTACTTTTTATTCATATTTCGTATTTAATTATTCACATTCACATATTCCATATTCCGTATTTCATATTTCACATACCAAATTTTAATTACATATTAATATTTCTTTTACTTACACAACAATAATTTTCTGAAATATATTTTTGCTATAAAACCGCTTCTCACAACAACAACAATAAATATAAATATAAAATTTACATATCAGCGGCATTAGGTGTGATTTATAAACATCACATAGGCAGTCAACTGTTAATCAACTTTATCAATGGCATCTCGCTGCATCTAAATCGCAGAGTGATTCAGCAATGAGACTTAGACGTAACGCGGTTGTTTTTATAATATTGCCGACTGTTTGCTACTACTGTTTTATCTATTTTGCGATCTTGCGAAGATTTTCAGTTTTGCATAAACTTCGAAATATTTATGCAAATATTCACATTTTCATATGACAGATAAAAATCTAAACGTCATTAGTTAGATGGAAATGTCGTCGGTCGACTGTTGCCGCTCTCACGTTGGTGCTATCGTGTGTTGTTAGTATATTTCAACAGTAATGGAAGTCTTTATTGCATTTGCATATAAGTGGTAGTATGTGTTGTCTGAGCTCATAGTGATTACAATATTTAAGCCTGATAAATATGAAATTTATCTCTGATGTTCAAATTTATTTATTTATTTGATGTTGTAATGGGTTAGTTGAAAAAAAAATTAAACTACCAAAATAGTTGTTTTACGGAAAGGCATATAGCGTGGCATATATCACGCATGAAAAAATCCAAGACAATTGATGTGATTCATCTCATGATACACCCTTTTCATTTATATTTACAATAATTAATTACAAAATTTCGATTTTTAGAGCTTACTGAAGATCAAAGAAAATTTTGTAAACAGTTTTTCGTAAAATCTCTACCTTTTTTCCAGAGAGCTCGCCGGAAACGTCGTTTGATCATTACGGTTTCTTTTTAAATAAATTCGGATAAGTAATATATTCATGAGGCTCATTTTCTCATATACAAACTTACAAACGCAGCGTGTGTGTCGAATATTTAGTTTTACACATTTGTATGTATATACGAAATCGCCACCAATTATAATATTTTCCACCTTGTTTTTGTTGTTTCTACCGCTTGGTATTGGCGCTGAGCCATGCTGACGGCTAAATTTTTATGATGGTTTTAATTGACATTTGTTTGGCTAGATTAATCTTGTTAGCTAGTTGAAGTTGGACAATTGACGTAAATCTAAGCATTAAATTTAAAGCGAACGCTGGCGCTTTGGTGCGTTTCACACTTTTTTAATCACTTTGCTTGATTGTAGATAAATATTAGTGTGAGTGTTTGTTTGCGGCGCTTTGTTGCAAGTAGTTATTTGATTTGGCTATGTTTTTCCACAGCATTAGTAACTATTTCATTTGTTTGTTGTTACTATTGTTCTTGTATTTGTTGTTATTGCCAGCGCACTCCAGTTTCGCTTTGTGTGCGATGTGTTTTGGTGCCGCTATGACACTACGGCCTTGCCTTGACCCAATTGCGGAAAAATTTGCAAATTCGCAAAGGTACCAAAAGCGATTTAGTTCAATTAAGTTCACTTCATTTGTTCAACTGATTTTTATTCCTTTGGTTTTTGTTATTTATTTTGGATTTATAGCGCAAAATATTCAAGTGTTGATTAATTTTCATTCGAGTGTTGGCGTCATCGTCGTCGCACAAATCAAATGTAAATTGTGGTTTGCGCGACCCACAACGATTAAAAATAAATGGTTCACGAGTGTTGTGTGTAGCCGTGAACTTTTTCTGCAGCAAAAATGCCATGGGTCTATAATTGTGCAATGATTAATGAACTTGTAGGCCATAAAATCGATACACAAGGGCTTCTATTGCTTTAGAAAACACTGATATCTTACAGTGTTTGCTGTTATTATAAACAAAGCAACTATTTGAAATTATTATAAATATAAATAAATAAATTGAAGCTCAGAGCGGAAAATTGATTCGCACTGATGCGAAAAAGTGCCAAAAATGATAAACGTTGGATGCAGAATTGTTACGAAAATTGTTGAAGAAATGATATCGAGCTCAGATGTTGAAATTGATTTGAAGCAGGTAAATTTTTTTTAATTGTATAAATTGCTGAGTATTAATGAAATCGCTCCCGAGTTATAGACCCCATACTCCTTTGTTTAATTTCCCCATATATCAAAAATATTACAGTTCGTTCCTTTGGTTGAATTTTTTTCATATATAATAAGAGGGTAAGAAAATTTCAAGCATTGCTGACGAAATCTGCAAAAAACACCTATTTTCTTCTTTTTTATATGCAAACCAAAACTCATTTCCACCGAAGCTAGTTGACTTCACCCACATGCAACCAGCAAACACATTTGAGAGCAACACAATTTGTAGGTCAAGAGGTTTGCATTTTTAATTAATCTATTTTTAGCGATTGTTCAACAACAACAACAAAAATAAATGAAATACTCGAACACCACGAACGCGAATAAATTAATGCAAAAACCAAATAATAAAATACAAAACTTAAACAAATTAAATGTCAGTGGCGAGTAATTGATAAATCATATCAAAGCGGCGGCATGCACTTGCAGGCCATTATTTTTGCTTGCTTGTGGCAGTTGCAGTTGCAGCGGTCAAAATTTTGGGAGCTGAAAAAAGAAAAAAAACACACGAATCTTAGATAAAGGCTGCAAACTAACATAAATGACAGAAATAATAAAAAAAGAGACAAGAAACAGAGCAAAGTGTGAGTTGTTGTTGTTAATATTTTTGAGTTTTTTGTGACTTTATATATGTATATAGTAATATGGCCAGTGGCATTATAACTGAGAAATTTAATTAACAACACCGTTGTAACGGTATATTTATACCTACATACACAAACATATACACTATTATCTATATGCATGCAACTTTAAAAACGGCGGCAAATTTTCATATATATGAGTTGAAAGCGCGCACTAATAACTCATGTTTTCTTGCACAAACTGTTGTTCACATACAACACAAGCAATAACAAAAAAAATTCTAAGACAATATGACAGCGCCACACTTCTTAAGGTGTCAAAAATGGCTCGCCGCACCACCTCACCCCACCGCTATGTGTGCGCAATCGTACCCAGCAATGAATTAATAAATTCTTATCAGCAGCAATCAGCTGTGTGCAACAACAACAAAGTACAATTAGACAGAGCTCGGCTTTTAATTGTGTTGATTTTGGGGCGCGCAACACGCAGCAACCACAACAACTGTTGGTTGGTAGCAACAAGAGGGCGGTCAATGTTGCCACCTACATAGCGGACCGACCAGCCGCGCTGTAATGAATACCATTGCGGTGGCTAACGGGGGTGCAGCGACAAAGCTAGCTCAAAAACTGCAACTGGATAACAAGCAATTGCGCTAAGGTGCAATTATTCAGCGCCCAAGAGCCCAGCGCGGTTGACCAGTTAGCAATGAACTTTTGATGTAAAAAAAATTAATAAAAACCACAACAACAAGCAAAAAATTTGAGAAATTGTATTTGATTACAAAAATTGCAAGAACCTACAAGCAGCGAAAATAAATAAATCGTTAACATGGAGGCCAGCCGCGGCGCTTGCCATTGGTGATGCAAAACACATACCGTTGCAACGCTTTGACTTTGAACCTAGCGCCGCCGGTTTACATGTGCAATTTAACATTATTTTTCAAAAAGAACTGCTACTAGCAACACAGTAACAACACCAAAAACAATTTATTCTTTATAATGGTCAGCTAAACCGAGCTTTGCTCAGCCTCCACATAGAAGTGGCAAGATGGATTTTTCAAAATTGCACAAATTTTATTTTTTCCAAAATTTATTTAATTCTTGCTTTATTTTTGTTATTGTGCTTGTGCTTTTAGTTCCACGGCAAGTTGCATTTTTAATACAGCACCTAAAAATATAAATTACAACTAACCGATTGCAACATTTCTGTTCATGGCTGTGGTGTGCAGCTGCATGGCAAAAACAGCAACAAAAATAACAATACATGAGTTAGCATAACCAAGCGCCATACAATGAGTTCGTTGGGGGTCATTAACGGCCGCCAAGAATATACCATAACTCGAGATGGCTGTGCAACGACTGTCAGCCAATTGCACTTGTTGCCGTTGGCGCTTATAACGAGCGTTAATTTGTTGCAATTCTTGTTTTTGTTTGTCTCCCTTTTTATTAATGTCTATTGAGCTACTTAAAATGCGCCACTGCTCATTTCATCATTTTGTTCTTACAACTTTTCATGAATAAAGGTATGCTTTTTAGAGTCATCTAAGTGGCCACAAAGAAAATACAGTAGTTATCCGAAATAACGAACACATTAATTGTCAGGCCTGTTCGTTATATCGAAATTTTCGTTAATTCGAGTACTCACTTAGATGTATGTATGTTTTTCAATAAAAATGAGTTAAATATCGGTAAATTGCAGTTTATTAAATTGTTTTATTAATTATTTGTTAAAAAATTAAAAACCATAACAAAACAATTCAAATCCAATAAATTCTGCCAAAATGGACCAATTCTGACACTTACACTTCTATTTGGTGTTGATCAATAATTTTAAGCTTTTTTTATAAAATTCAACATTTTTTCAATTTGCACATTTTTTTTGAATTTTTTCTAGTTTTGTTTTTAATTCTGGTTCGTTATTATTTGATTTTTTTCTCTTCCTCCATATGTCTTCTTCATTTTGTTCGTTAAACCGAGTACTTACAATTCACCGATGTTCGTTATTTACGGTACTCAATGTAACAAATTTGCTTGTTCGTTATAAGCGGTTTTCGTTAAAACGAATATTCGTTATTTCGGAATACTACTGTATATAAGAGATGAAAGGTTGAGATTGATAGAGATAATGATGTGATTAAAAAAAATATAGAAAACAGTTTTATAAATTGTTGTTTTTGTAAAGATTCTAGATTACTGCAGAGTATGTGGTTAAAAATTGAAATCTTGGAAGTTTTCCAAATGTCAAATTCTAAATTAAAGTTTTTTTTTACTAAATGTTCCCGAACTCATGTATTTTATGTCGAAGATATGATATTTTAGGAATACATAAGGACATTTGGGGCCCCATACCAGCAACAAACGTAATCTTCGTTATGAAATGACATTAATTTTTTATTCTCCACATTTCATTCATCATAATATTATTGCTGTTATTGTTACATTTTCATGATTATTTTGCATGCGAACACATTGGTTGCCGCCAACAAAGGCAAATGCTTGTTGCATATTATAATAAGCAGAATTATTTATATTGCCACACGCAAAAGCAACAAACAAAATCAAAACCATATTTATAGTTATATATTGCTAAACAAAACCTTGATAAGTCTAAAACGAATTGTAATATGGAAACAAAACCAGCAACAAAAACTAGCGCAGTTTGCGTTTAATGCATATATTTAGTATTAAGCGATTATTACAGTTTTAGTTCTTTAACCGTAGATCGAGCTTTAAAAAAACTTCATAATTCCAGCTATGTATCAATTTTGATACATACTACAGTTCATAGGAGAAAAGTAGTTATTACTTTAAAGTTTTAATTCATTTACTTTTATTGATAAATTTCAGGCAAATATAATTAAAATAATTACATGTTTATGTGTTGTGGATGCAATCTATGCAAATATTTTTGGCATGTCTGTCGTTGCAGCACGGCTTTTTACATAAGAAGCAGAATGACGATGTCCACTTATTTTTATGTTCTCCAGAATGATAGCATTTTTGACACCTTGCGCGGTTTTTTTTCGGAGACATTCTTTTGTTTTTTTGATGGGCCAGCATCATTATCACTAGTGTCAGGAATATTCTGGGATGACAGTTTGGAAAGCAGCGCCAAAGATAATTCGTTCCTTGGGCCTTTTTTTCGTTTTTCCATATAGGGCTTTGCCAATGAAATTGCTAACTCATGCAGGAAACATTTACGTTTTGTGTGCTTTTGAGTTTGCTTCCAATTCGGATCAATATCGTTATACAAAATATACGAATTCAAAGCAGAAATATCGATTTTGTTGGAAAATACCGCCATAGTCCAACGATTATTTTTACGTTTGCAAGAGTAACAACTCAACATTTTGTCAACCGTATCGACGCCTCCCTTCGTTGAGTTATAAAAAGAGATGATTCGACTCATTCTCAATATTAGGTGCGTGATGCAATGTGCTCATAACAACTGTACATTTGTTCTTATGACTGATATACGAAACGAGAGTGGTATCAGGAGTGAAAGCAAAAGTTGATTCATATCGTGGAACTTTCTTGCAATTCAGTAGCTTTGGAGGAATAGACCTTTTATTTTTGCGCATAGTTCCAACCATTGTCATTTGCTTTTGTAATAATTTTTGGCCAAGGCTGTGAGATGAAAAAAAGTTGTCCATGGTGACATTATGTCCTTTCAACCCATCAACTAAATCCAGAACGACTCGTTCTCCTTGATTCCTCTCAGTGTTTCCGGTTACGCCTTTCCCCAAGTATGGTTGTATTTTCCATACATAGCACGTGCGTGAATCAACGAGTAGCCAAAATTTCAAACCGTATCTCTCGGGTTTCGATGGAATATACTGGCGAAATTTACAACGACCATGAAATCCCAATAATTGTTCATCCACAGTAACGCAATCATTAGGATTGTAGAATATAGGAAGCAGTTCAGACCACTTTTCCCAAAGGTTTCTGATTGGAGCGAATTTGTCATCATTTCTTTGGCCACGTCGGGTGAGCACATCATCGAAACGAATGATTTTGTGGATATATAAAAATGTTCTCTCAGACATTATTGACCGAAATATAGGGCGTCCACAGTATTCCTCAAACAAATCATGCAAAGTTTCATTTTTGGATCTGATAAATATGTAGTAAGAAGCATTTAAATTTGCATATTTCTATTGCAATACTTACTTATACACACCGGCCAGTAATAATATGCCTAAGTAGGCATGAAATAATTCCTCGTCAATTTCTAGGTGGTTGGATCCATGTAAATACTTTCCGTAGTTGTTCGAATTTTCAATTATAATTTTTGATAGTGAAGATGGAAAAAGTAGCAGAAATGAATCCCGAATGTTATTTACCCGGCTTGATGCAAATCTTGTTACACCTAAAACCCAAGTATCATAATTCTACAACAATTTGGTAAACAATTGTTACCAACCTGGGCGCAAATTGATAACATTTTCTCTCCCCAACCGACCAGTGGCGTAAGGCTCGCTACGCCAAGTAGTACCATCTTTTGCAATATACAATGGATCATCAACTGAACTACTGACAATAATGTCATCCGGTTCAGATAAACAGCTTTCAGACGAACTACTTTCAATTTCAGTATCAGGATCGGAAGCATCTTCATCTTCTTCACTCTCATCCAGTACCTCATTCACCATTTCTTCAAACGTCAAGAACCGTGGACGAGCCATTTTTTCGAACGCGTACAAGTATTTAATAAAATAACTTAATATTCAAAAAAGAAGCACTTCACCTAATAAAACACAACACAAAAGTAGCAGTGTCAAATATAGCGTCGCAAATGACGTGCACCGCAGCAAAAAACGTTTGAAATGCTATATGTATCAAAATTGATACATAGCTCGAATTATGAAGTTTTTGAATTCCTAATGGCCTACCTGCAAAATTTTTTCAAATTATGGCTTAAAATAACGACAATGCGAAAATAAACAAAGTCACAAAGAACTCGGTATCTAACTTTTTTCTTTCCACAAGTTACGGTACCACAAACATCGAAATGTATCATTTTTGATACAAAGGTCGATTAACGGTTAAATTAGCAAATCGTGGGAAATCTACTTAGTTCGTTATAAACATACGTCCGCCGTAGAAATGAAGTAGTAAATGTTACATAAATGCGGTTGAAAACGTGCTCCGTCGCTTGCATGCAGTGTTAAGTGTGAAAGAAACAAAAGACTTAGGCGACGAACTCGGCAGATTTTTGACGGAATATGAGCGAGTGTGTGTCGATGGGGCTTGGGGTTAACAGGCGTTTTTTAGTATTGTTTTGAGTAAGTGTTGTTTGATATTTAACTGTAACTTATTGTTTATTTTTGCTTTTATAATATGCTATGTGGATAATATATTTATTTAAGCTCTAAAATAATAAAAACAATTTTTTTAGCTTTTATATTTCATTTGACATTTTTTATCTATTTTGTATATAAATTAAAGTATTATCTTATATTTAAACGTAATAATTATATTATATATTTGCTTCATATACATAATTCCACAGCCGCATGTCAGCTTGAACTGCCCACTATCCGGCTTAACAAGTCTTATTAAAGCGATAACTGAATGCTGCACTTTGCTCTGATTGCCTGTTATGTGGTTTAAAAAACTCTAGTCTCAAACATATGTCTGAGTGCATTAAATGCGCTCCGCAAACAGCGTGAGGCACAAAGTGTGCATTGCAAAAACCGTTACAAATATAACTTAAAAAAATGCATAAAAAGTTCAACGAAAGACGCACAAAACCCGAAATAACGCAGAGTACCAGCTTGCCACCAGAGTGGCACGTAATAGTTTAGTTGAACTGCAGCACTTTTTGTCACCCAAAATGATCGAAGATGTTTGACTCGGAAAGTGATTTAATTGATATTGATAGATTTGTTTGCACTTACCACCTGCATGGTTGCAAGTTACAAAACACATACATACATACAAAATATGAGTGTCGTGGTTTTACTTCGAAATACCTGCCGGGCTGTTGGTTGTAGGCGCTCGCGTGGCTGTGTGACAAGGGCGCGTGCTCTATCTTCAAATTGTCGCCCCTGCCTGTGACTTGCAGATAATAGTTCGCTGATAATTTCATTATTTTATTTACCGCACTTGCCTGCTGCATGCCACTGGTGTGGGCAGCATTGACTGATATTCCTTTGTAGTTCTGGATTCTGCGAAGGCGTTTGCGTTTAAGTTCTGTGTGGCAGGAAGCAGGATTACAGCGTGGCTTCATTTCATAAATGATTTCCTGTGCCTTTAATTTAGCGTTTTTCTTTTTGTTGGAGAGTTAATCTTGTCCTACACTTGTCACTGTTTTGGGGTTGATCGGTTTGGTCGGTGGATTGATTGTTCATCTTGGGTTATGCTATATTGAACTCAGATATATATTATTGGCAGCAGTATATATAATTGTGTTGGTTGATGATATTTTAAGAATTGAAGATGTGGCAATGATCAGTTGATACGTCAGTCAAGTAAAAGGGAAAAAATTAAAACTTTACTGAGTAGTTTTTTTTAACTGGATCGGCTATGCCACCACCATAGACGCACCTCTCATAGCTAATAGTTGGAGGTGCTACTGTTGCACAATTCATCATACCATGCCCAGGCACACACCACTCATATGCCTGTATGTGTAAACGTGCTCTTTGTCACTTACTATGCATTGCGCACTGATTTCGGTCTAACTGAGTCAATTTATAATAAATGATTTAATTAATTAACTGCATCAATGCTGGCAGAGGAAGATTAATGTATTTCTTTGTTTACCACCAGCTGAGAGAGAAGGCGAAGAATTCTATGCAATCAAGGCGCAAGAATTCACTGACGGACACTACGCATACCCATGTAATATAAACAGCCCGGTGCATGGCACTGCAGGCGGATCTAACTAGTTGAACTAATAGTTAAGCGTGCTGTAATTGTTGGTCGTTTGGAGCGTTCTTGACTTGTTTCTAAAAGATTTGAATTTTTCATAAATCTTTTGTGTTAATATTTTCAACAACGTAATTTTTTAAATAACCGCATGCGGTGCTATTCAGTAGACACTGTTAATTCTATATAAAGGTGCATTGACAACGGCTATAATGCACATGTAACATGCTAACCAAACACTTTATAATATTAACTGTATATATATGTATGTATAATTACGTATATACAAACATTCAGCTATATATGGATCAATATCATGCACTACATATCAGTTTAACCGCTATGAAGTAAAATAAATTGTCTAAATGTACATTTTCGAATAGACAGCGTACATGAAATGCGGTGAACGTGCAGCGCATTGTGATTCACATGCGCCCGCCACTACAACAAAAATTAAGAAAAACAACAATAATAGCAAAGAGATAAAAAATTAGTTCAGTTTTAAAACAGCAAATCTTTTTTGTTGCTTTTCACCAACAAAAATCTGGAGCAATTCATTTTGCTCGCACAAGATTTGTGCCGCCGCCTCAGAAGCGGCAGCAACTTGACCAGCAATTGATATTTAATTAATTTGTAGCAATTGTTGCATTCAACATAAACACTTACATATGCAAAACCTTTTATAGATGTATTGTTTCGGTTGGATGTAGGCACTGGCTATATGTTGCCAGCTAAGTAAAAAGACTTAAGACACGAACTTAGTTGCTATTTTGCCTTAGTTCCAATGCTTTTACAATAACTTAGTTGCAGAAGCAAATTGACCTGTATTGATAGCAGAAAAAGAATATTAATTCGGAAAAGTGATAGAAATTATTATTATTATACAAAATTCAGAATTATTGTTTCTTGTGACATAATAAGTACTTAGTGGGCTAAGATATGGAGACAGTTGATGACTAGCAAATTGCTATTTTATGTGTTATTTTTACTATTTTTTTCCTATTCTCCGGCACCACATTTTCATACATCCAAAAAAGTTAGGAAAACACCCGCCGATAACAAACTAATTACAGCAATTACAATTTATATAAACAATATCGTGAGAGTAGAGTAGATGTGTGACAAGTGTGGCACGCAAACAATTTGCAATCAGCAATCATGGCATGTTGCCAACATGTCAAAAACTCAAAGTGAAGTCAAACAGAGCAATTCAATCAGGGATTGCATGCCACATCAGCTGCGCCGATGACGCCAACGATCTCGTCATTGCTGACAGCCAGCCACTCAGCCAGCTTCGAAGCTGTCAAATTAAGAGCAGAAATAATTACGCGACCAAAACAGAAAAATAATATTGATCTTTTGAAAATAATACCATAAATTAATACATTTAGCAATGGAAGAAATCAATAATGCATAAAGAATTTTTAATTACCTACCTGCACAGCTCATGCGGTAGCCGCAGGACTACAAGATATTGGCGTGTGGGGGCAATAAAAACAACAAATTAAACTGGTTTCATACATAAATTGAAGTGCTTGGCAGAAATTAAATTTTCCTGCTTTAACTTGGTATAACTCCCTGTGTATGAGTGTGTGTGTATATGAAGTTGGTCAGAAGGGGAGCGTGAGGCTGCTCGGCATTGTCGCAAACCATTGATTAAGTTATTAAAAACATATTACAAGCAAAGCTGTGAAGCACTTGGCACACTGCCTCAATTGGTCAGCTGACTGGTGCCCAAGATCAATGAAATTTCTGCTGCTGGCTCTGAGTATCTGTGTGTGCGTAGTAAATGCATAACTTCTTATTGACATTCCATATGGGTTGTTTGGTCCGTCTGCGTTTTCGAGCACCTTTTAATGGAAGCAATGCAAGGAATTGCTAAGTAAATTTTTCAAATCGTTTTGTCAGCACTTGTTATTATTGCTGGGAGTCATATCTTGTTTATTAACATACAAAAACAACAAATTCACATATATAAGCAATTCATTACGATGTATTACAAACAAATTGTATGACTTTTGAATTTATGCGCGAAACGCGAAACACACACACGTGGACAGCTATAAGCAGCTGCTTAATTACCTTCAAGTCGCGAAAAGTTTTAAAATTTTTTTGAAAAATTTTAATTACGTTTAATGTGTGGTTGCAGCAAATGCTTTTAACGAATAAATAAAATACAAATCAAAAAGAAAATGAAATATGTATGTGCCTCAACGTGTGGCAGTAAAACTATTTTTTCTTGAATTTTTTTAAATAGCAAATATGGCATACGCGCTTGCTTCTGAGATTTTTAGGCTGTTCACAAATAATTTAATAAGCAGTCAGTCAACACATATCGTATTATTCATTCATGCGCATTTAATGTGTCAATAAATCTCAAAATACTGTACAATATTCTGTTCGCTGTTTGTCTTTCAGTTGCTCTTTAAAACCGTTAATTGCGGTTGAATGTCCAAAATGTTGTTAATTGGCTAAGTCATTGAAGAGTATGTTGTGATTTAAGATTTTGATGAGGTTTTGGACTATTTGCTGGGCTTAATTGTTAAATATTACTAATATTGCTATTATATATTACATACAGATATTGAATCCACTGAGGAGGACTTTATTTTTCTACATATAATCTAAAAAATTTCATAGGCAGGAATTATATACTACCACTACTACTTGCCTACCAATATCAAGAGATGACGCATAAAACTAACATAATAATTCTGTTGCCGAGATACATATATGTATTTATATAAATAATATTTCAATTTTACAGTTATAAAAGTGTCACTGCCTAACCTTCAGGTCATAATTTGCGCAACTCTTACGCAATAGCAGTCAATATCAAAAGGGATATAACCAACTTAAGGCAAAACGTTTGCGAAATCTATGCAAAATTCCGTTGGCAGCTGTCTGTTGTAACGGAAAATGTGTTTGTTGTAGCTCGAAGGGTCAAATGTGACTTCTGTAATTTCTCATACCAACACATTAAGGAGCGTTCAACAACGAGCCATTGCAAAAGCAACGACTCATCAACTGACTACTCGAGTAGCAACATTGTGTTCACATGTGTTCATTTTGTTTGTTTATTTGGGTGGAAGTGTGATGTGTGTGGTTGTAATAAATGTGCAGCAGGCGGAGGAGGAGGACATCCCACGCATGTGTTTTCCATCAATTTTCATTTGCCTTGTTTGGCTATCAGCGTGCGCAAAAGACGAGCATTGGCAAGCGTTCATGTGGCAGCAAAAGCAGGAAAAGCAACATCAACAACAACATTGACGGTTAGCGGTAGTTGGAGCACAACATCAATTGTTGCCACCAGTTGGACGCTCCTTATTGTCGCTATTAACTTTATAGTTGGTTCGTGGTTACACCAACTCGGCTACTATATAAACGCAGCGCAGTTTCGTTAAGTCAACAGATGAGGTGTTGGTAATTGTTTAATGTTGCTTCGTTGTTGCTGCTTCTGATTCTTCATTTTGCTTCCCCCTTTGAGTTTGACACGTTCCTATTGTTTGTTTAATTAATTGCGAGAGTATAAGATGTCCGGTTGCACCCGACCTTAGTCCTTCCTTACTTATTTCAATATTGGTTCTTAAAATAATTTCCATATATCTCATTTTGATATCATATTTACAGATATTTTGAATACTTCAGCAAACATTATAAAATCAACTATAGGGTATCATACGAAACACCGTAACTGATAGAAACGCATGGAACCTAGAAAATGTGTATTGTTCTCTGTTTTTACCACCGCAAGAATTGGGTTAAGCTTGTTGACTCTGGTTTCCGTTACCTTGACTACTTTTTGTTGTTTTTGCAAACGTGCATTTGCTCAAACATTCGCATGCAAAAACCGAGACAAAACGCGCGCATTGTCACCAGATGAGTCACACTTACACCATTTGTGGTACACAAATTTGGCGTTCTGGTTGCGAATGCAGCTGATTCGATTGACAGACTGTTGACGGCTCTTTGGCAACAGGTTGACAGCATGGCGATGGCGTTTGAATGCCAAGATGTTGTCGTTTAGTGAGCGAGCGAGCACTGACTGTGACCGTGTCGCCACCGCGGTGCTGTGTATGAGCGTGCCACATTGTGGGGTCGTTAACGCACCTCTCGGTTTTCCCACGTTCAATTAGAAGTCCCATATTTGAAGCGCATTTGTATTGCTCAATCGGCGGAAGCTGCGATATTTTCGATTTTGAGCCACTGATTAGAGGCGCATTTTCATGGTTCTTTTACTACATTTTATTTATGTGTATGTAACGTTTGAGTGTAATATCACTCTTGCCAACAGGTGCTACTATGGACTGAGTAGGCAATTGAAAAGTAAAGTCCTCTCTCGACGAACAAAAACTAAACTTTACAAGTCCCTCATCATTCCCGTCCTACTTTATGGTGCAGAAGCGTGGACGATGTCAACATCCGATGAGACGGCACTAGGAGTTTTCGAGAGAAAGGTTTTGCGGAAGATTTACGGTCCCTTAAACATTGGCAACGGCGAATACCGCAGAAGATGGAATGATGAGCTGTATGTGTTGTTCGACGACATAGACATAGTCCAGCGAATAAAAAGACAGCGGCTACGCTGGCTGGGTCATGTTGTTCGAATGGATGAAAGTGCCCCAGCTCTGAAAGTTTTCGATGCAGTACCCGCTGGTGGAAGCCGAGGAAGAGGGAGACCTCCACTCCGGTGGAAGGACCAGGTGGAGAAGGACCTGTCTTCACTTGGTATTACCAATTGGCGCCAAAACGCCAAAAGGAGAGATGCGTGGCGCACTGTTGTGGACTCGGCTATAACCGCGTAAGCGGTTTCTACGCCAGTTAAGAAGAAGATGTAACGTTTGAGCCATACCAATTGAGCGATAAAATTCACGGCTTTTGTCACTTCTGTTTCATTTGTCATTCAAATTCATTTTCAAATTCGCATTTGATTTGCGCCGTGGCTGTTGATCTTATCAATTGGTTTTCGGTCACGCCTTTGACGCGGTGTCGCGCTGACACACTGACACAAGCTCACGCATGCAAATACACACACACGTGCGCAGATGTGGATAACTGTCTGCGGATTGGCTCTTATTGGGTTCATATGCATAAAAGCGACGCTGCAGTTGAGCTTTTGCTCATTTATGGCTGCTTTGGGTGGCTGATTGGCGCCATTTTATTATTGTCATTGTTGTTGTTATTGTTGTCGTTGTGCTGCAGC
This sequence comes from Zeugodacus tau, assembly GCA_031772095.1. Lineage (NCBI taxonomy): Eukaryota > Metazoa > Arthropoda > Insecta > Diptera > Tephritidae > Zeugodacus > Zeugodacus tau. The sequence continues at coordinate 76,841,987 of CM062653.1, forward strand.
ATATTTCAAAGCAATTAACATTTTTCTAATGACATTGCTTTGCATATATTTAGCAGCAATATCTTCGCCGCTACCCATATTCATGTATTATCGTTTGCTGTTGCACATGTCACATTGTTCGTGTGACATTCTACACACATAATAAATTAAATTTATTAATATTTATCGCTTGGCAAAAGGTTGGCTTTGCTTACAATGTTGCTGCAACATGTTGAACGACTGTTTTATTGTTTTTTTATTTTCTATTATTTTGGATTTTATATTTAATTTTCTTATTACATTTTTGCACTCCCACAGCTTGCTACCGCATGAACGCGGTCGTTGGAATGTTAATCGAGTTCATGACAACGCGATTACGCTGCAATTACTAGTACAAGATGTTTCATTTGGCATTTTATTGCTTTTGAATGTTTGAGCGAAAATTTATTGCAACGCAATTACCCCGTTGTCACCATATTATCGCTGACCTGCGCGCAAGTTATATACTTGCAGTCACTTGTAAATACACTTTTTATACGACAGCACCTTTAGAGCGGGCGCTTTTCACCTCTTTACTGGCACGTAATAAAATCAATCGACAACTGTCCGATTATTCCATTCCATTTACAATTGTTTTCATGTTATAAATTTGTGATTTAATTAGATTATTTATTGTTATGAGTTTATGAATGTGGAATTATTTAAATATTTCTGCTTTGAGCCATTCTTATGTAAGGATATAGAAAATATTTAACATTAAAATATTAAATAAAAAATAGAAATAAAGTTTTTATAAGAAAAGACATGTCACTTTTATTAGCTAGAATCTTGTTAGCCAGATATGGAGGGCCAATCTACTAAAACATTTATTTACGGCTTTCATTGAAATGTTAATCCATAAACTGGAGATGAACTTTCGGACTAGAAGTATAGCTGAGATATCCATAATAATATTATTTTCTTAATTTTTTTTGTTAAGCGAGTTTCTACGATATTGAAACAAAGGAAAATAACCCATTAGTGTATTAAATCGAAGGATTCATATCAACTAATTCTAAATAATTGAATTATTATTTTGAGGTAAAATTTCACCACGAATCAATAATATACATATCTGTACAGATGCATTCTTGACTTCAATGTCTGCAGCAATAGAAAAGCTAAATTAATATAGAACTAAACTCTTATAAGTAGTCTTAAGTTAAAACCAGCGATAAACCAACCGAGAATTCCGACTACCAGTCACAGAGGTTAAAAGCTTCGATTTTGGTGAGTGGCATCTGCGCACGCTTTAGCTGCTTTGAGCTACTCCATGTTCCTACTGACTAAGCCTTGTTCCTTTGTATGCACTTCATTCAGTAGGCTGTGTACAGCTGTTTACTGCTTAAAGCGTGGAGCGTGTAGACTGGTCGTTAGGTCACAGTTGTCACGTTGCATGTGAGGCACGAGTCCAGCGCTCATTTGAGCAAATTGAGAAAATCCCCAAGGGAAATGTGCTTTGCATTTATATTACTTTTCTTAGCTTTATTTCATTAGTTTTATTGGCGTTTTTCCTATGAATTTTTATAAATAAAGTAAGAAGCGATTTATTGGTGGCTCTTTTCTTTCCACACCAACTACCACTGCCGTTTTTTTATTTTTATATATTTTGGTAAGAGTTTCCCTGCGGGAAATAAATTCAATATTATGTTAATAATAAGCGATACATAAAGTTTTACGATACATATTCGCAATAATCGAATACCATTCAAACCCATGCTTTTCCAGAGGGTCCACCCTCATCTCTCACTTTCTGCCTGCAACAGTTCACAATATGACCAACAGTTGCTATAGAATATTTTGTCTATGCGCACTTTGAACTCCATTTGCGATCAATTCGCTATGATTGCAATTGTTATATGCGCTCACGAGGAGGATGGTGCTGGAGTTGAATGCACATTGCTGCTGGTGTCCAAATATTGTGGACGGCTTGTTGAGCCTGTTGCTACAACGCTAGTGCATTGTGGGTGCTGCTGCCTCTGTCGTTGGACAGGACTGCTATTTACATGTTGGTCGTTGCTGAAAAGTTGATAGTGTTGTTACAACACACCGTTTGGCGACGGCAGTCATAAATAATGCAAAACAAATTTGGACTGAAGCATTATTTATGTAATTTCACTTTCGTTCATTCGTTTAACCATATTGATGTGGTCGTCGCCTAAATCGATTTTTGTGTTGGTAGCATCGGTGGTAGGTGATTTGGCACTTGAATGTTGGTGTTTTTTACCTCAGTATTGGTGTTGTTGTCTGATGTGACGCCTCTGGCTCAACTAAACTGCTTAGCAGCACTGTTGTTGTTGTTGTGTGTTGCATAATAACGAGAGTATGGTGGGATTGAGGGTGGCGATGGCTGGTTCAGGTAGTTCACCTCGGCAACAGGTCGAAATTACAATATCTGCCAGCGGAATTTTCATTTTTCCAGCCAAAAATAATTCGACGCGATGCAAAAATGTGGCAAAATAAAAGAAATTTATTGACTAAGTGGCATAAACTTCGGTGAAAAAAATAATCTTATAAAAAATGTTAACGTGAATTGGCAAGCCAAGTGACATTTACCAGCAATGTAAGTTGGTGGGTGGGTGAGCGGTCGGCTGGAGTTATGCATAATTTTGCAGTGTGAAAATTACAACAAATTACGTAAGCGATCGCTATTAATCGATAGCGGGCATAATTGCACGACAACTAATAAAGGAAAGTGAAAAAAGGAAACAACAACAACAAAAATAAATTTTTACTTAAGAAATATTAACATTACATAACTGCCACATTGTCTTTTCACAGTTTAAAAAATCCATATTGTTGTTGTTGTCGAGCGCCTAAAATGAGCAGCCTGCAATGTAACCTGTCAGCAGCTGCTTCCATATTAAGAAATTAAGCATTTAATTACATTTGATTGTTGCATGTACAACATGTTGCAAACTATTGCATGCTACATTTCATAAAGACCGTGGGGTAGAAAAGAAACCTGTCATGCTGTGCGTTGCTATTTGACACTCTTTTTCTGGTCAGGCTCAGCTAGAGAGTTCAAAGCGACAACGCTGCGCCATTGATGTTTAGTCGAAATGAATTAAACGTGACGCTTTCGAGCGAGTGAAAAAACATAGAAAATATACACTTACAACAACAACAAATGTATATATGTATAATGCATAGCAAACTCATAAATTCAGGCGGTAAGTGCCACAACAATAGTGTCGGAACAATTATGTACATGACTGATATGATATTTTAAAGAATCATAAATAATACGCAGTCAATTACCCTTATTGAGGAAAAATGTAGCCAAAAAATGTAGCCAAAGTGAAAATTAGTAAAAAATACAGTCAGAACCGAAATATCATGAAAGTGTTTCATTAAACGTCTGTCAGCGATTTGATTTTGTAGCGATACCCAACGGAAGGAAGAAGGTATTGAAGGAAGGTCTTGACCGACTTCATTAATTTTTGAAGCTAAACCACATTGTGAGCGAACGCTTATATCCACTTTCTGAGGTCCTCACATTCGGTATATGGGTTCTTTAAAATATATATTGCGATTTCGATCAGTTGCAGAAAAAAATTCCTTTTATTAGAAATAATATTTACATCCCCTTGGAATGGGGTGGACGTTGTTATTTTGTCGTGGCAATGATAAAATTTTGACCATCGGCAATATCAAACTCTGTTTCCTGCTTTATATTAACTAAAATTAAAACGAAAAAATTTAAAAATATTTTTTTACCAGGAACTCAAAAACCTCCTCTTATTATGAACACTGTACTGTCTAAGCACATTGCCACAATTGTAATCTCGCTGCATAACAATAGAATTGTCAATAGGTGACCGTGAATAAGCATAATTGTAGTTTATTTCGCGTGTTTTTTTGTTGTTGTTCTTTGCCAACATGTATATGCTTGATTTATTTGCTTTTAATTTTATTGTTCGCTTGTAAAGCATACCACGGCAAAAGTTATTATTATTTGTTTGCAATTAAATTGTCAATAACATGAAATCAGCTCGCCGCCGAAGGGGATATGCTGCTGATTGAAGGTTTACCAGCAACACCAATCCAAAATATATACATCTGGTTGCATTGATGTGATTGCCCGGAATGGAGTGTGGTGCACCAAGTAGATCCGTTTTAGTTTCTGGATTACTAAAAAAGCATAATGTTACGTTTGCTACTAATTAATTGTTTGGTAGCGCGGAATTATTATTATTACACGAGAATTAAGAATGATTAATAATATTGTTGTTGCTCTTGTATCGATAATTAAATAAAACTCAGTCTTGAGTTGAGATCTGCTAATTGTCATTGATGTCATTCCAGAAAACGAGCTGTTTCGACGGGATTGGTCCAAAGGGTAGTGGTTATAGCCGACGTAAGAGGTTAAACCAACGAAAAATTGGATTAAATAGTTTTCTATAAATGATATTCCCTCCTTATATAAAAATACATCGAACTCCGCACAATGTTGCAATTACTTAAAGAAGCTCGTGTACCATTTCAATACAAATTTCGATTACGCCTAAATAGATTTTGTCACCAAAGACAAAGCAATTAACAACTGCAATTAATATGGTGATAATCTAGGTAAGTTCACATATGGGATCACAAGCGTATAGGCAGAGAAAACAGCGCCATAAGCGCCTTGACCAAATACCGACTGTTCGCGGATGCGGTTGTGCCAACACTCGTAAATGTCAGAATTAATGCGAATCGTTATGAAATGAGTGTTTTTTAATTAGCGTTGCCATGCTAAAGTAAAATCATTCTCCGGCTTTAGAGATATAGACAACGTGTATATATGAAGATATACATATTGCTCACGGTCTGCATAGTAATCTACTATGCCTTGCTACTGGCATATTCTTCACAAGTGCCATAAGATGTTGCATGGAAAAGCTTACAAGCTTATAGTAACTGTATAAGAGCAACGGGAGACATTGCAGCCAATCGAGCAAGTCGCATGTGGCTCAGGCGAATCGGCTACATGGTCCGCTCCAGAGTTGTTGTTTGCTTTTGTTGCTATACCATTAAGAAGGCCTGCAACAAATTTGCTGAAAGTGTCATATTGTCAGCAAACATAAAATTCAACAGCGCTTTGGTGTTGTCGGTATTCCACAAATGCGCAGCCAATAAGCAAAGTATCGCGTGCACAAAATCAGCCAAAAGGCAAATAAATATTGGCCGCGTTTAATGGCGGAAAAATGTAATTAAAAATTGTGATTTATTCATGGTGTTAACGACTTAACACTTCATTCACATATTTAATTTCAAGGCATACTATCGAAGTTAACCATTTCTAGTCGTCCATTTTAATGCGCGGCTTTACGAGTCCAACTGTACTATATATTGTTTATTTATGGTGAAGAAGACACAGCGCTAGGAGGAAGTGCGAAGTTTGGCGAGGAAATGTGGTAGCAAGCAGTTATGGTAATTAAACCTCATTAGTGGTACAACTATGTCGTAGATGAGTTTGTATATGTAAGTTAGTATGTTTCAAAGAACTGTTGATATTAGTGAGCTGTGCGTAGCAGCATGATTAGCGAATTTATGTCAGCCCCACAGCCTGGTGTTGATTACACTACAAGTTCGTTACTTAAGTCTTCTGTTGAACTTCACATAAATATCTGGTGGAGAAAAGAGAGGTTGTCCAATCCATTCTTCATCTAAAGAACCGACTGTAAAGCTTATTTGATATAAAAAATTTAAAGACTCTACAATTTATTACCGTTATACTAGGTACAAAACAGCTGCTTGGGTGGCATTTATGCAAGTTCTCTAACAACTCAAATCTGTACTCATTCACTTGTATTCATATAGATGAGGACGAGGTGTTGGTAATTTGTCGACGACGTCGAGCTGGAACTTTATGTCTGCTATGAATATACAATTAAACATACAAATGGGAGACAGCGCACGGCAATTGAGGGTGTGTGTGCGAAAAGTATGTTAGTAACACAGCGCAAACGCATGCGGCACGGCGACGCAGCGACGATGAACAAGTTGGCGGCGATAACGATCAAACAAACACATATAGTGCATAAATAAACACGAGTTTAGATGCAAATTGATAAGCGCCATGCAGTCAGCGAACCAAGCGAGCTGAACGCTGATGCTCACCGTACAACAGCTAACGCGTGCAACAGGCAAGACAGCGCCGACGTTGGTCCGCAATTTGTTGGTGGCATGTCGTGTTTGCCAATCTGTACGTCAACGGGCAAGCTCTTGACTGAGCGAAATACCTGTGGATGCGTACCTTCACAAGCGTCTAGAGCGGTGGTTACTGGAACGGCGAACTTGAAGTCAGCGGCGGCGGTTACGGCGTTGCAATTGCGAGAGATACGGATACTTGCAACAATCTGCTGGCTAGCTATGATAGTGGAACATGCCACGCGTAGCTGTCTCTTCAAGTGTGTACTGGATCGCTCTATAAGGTGCGGTGGGAGGCGATACTAGGTGATACTTAAGGATAACGGCGCTATAAATTTGCACTATGCAAATTAAATTATCAGTGTAAACGAGTTTACTTGTACAAATTATTGTCAACTGGGTGCTGTGGTTCTTATTGTTGGTAGTGACGACTAATTGTGCATGTACTTGTTGTTGTCGTTACTTGGTTGGTGGCACCAGCAGCAAAATAGCTGCAAATGGCTGCAAACTGCCATGCTCATTTGTAACAATTTCAGCAGTTTTGCTCCCCCTCCTCAATTTAAATGTAAAAAGTCCATGAATTACCCGTTTAACAACCGGATTGAGGATATTGATGGAGTGCCATTTGCGCATACAACATTATTTGTGGAAGCCAAGGAGGGAAACGGTGTCTATAATTGCAATTGGTGTAATGGTCACACAAAAAAGGTTATGGATTATGTGCTAAATCACGTTATTTATTTTATGTGGTAAATATTTTCAATTAACAGCTTAAAACGCTTTAAAATGTTTAAACATCATTTTAGTGCGGCCGATTTCAAAAGCAATTGCAACGAGTACTAGCGCAAGCGCATGCAATTTGAGTTTAACTTATCAATTAAATATAGTGCTGCGGGTATAACTCTATAAAAAGCGACTTAAGACTCTTTGAAAAATTTGTAAGTCAACAGCAGCAGGAATTTATGTAGTTTTTTTATAAATAAATTAACCTCTGATTCTATTTAATTGCCGGCAATTATTGCAAGATTTTATGCGACAATTTTTGACACCATCGAAACTGTCAAATTTTTATGGGCAGCTAAGAAATAAAAATATTAATAATTTTCAAATTGAATTATTTTTATTTTTAAACTGTGAACTCAGTTAAGTCTACTGAACTTCAATACTGGTTACAAATACTTATATCGACCATATTGATATCACTTGTCTTCTAAAATGGTATCGTAACATAAAAATTCAAAATTTTTTGTTTCTTAAATTGTGCTTCTTCTACTAGTTAAACATAACATTTTGATGGGTTATAGGCATGTAAAACCCCCATTTTATAATTACATTAGATATTCATCGAATTTTAAGTCAAAAATGGGCTTTTATTATGCCATTTAATGGTATTGTCAATTAAGTGGAAATAAGTTATTTTAAAAAAAATTTCAATAACCCACAATTACATTGATTCTTGTAAACCTTAACCCTTATGCAACCAGTGAATTTAATTGCGATTCATCATATTAAAAATTTCACTTTGCAGTTTTTGAGCTGATAAATAAAAGATTCATTCTAGTCTTCGTTTTGGCGATATTTAATGGTGGATATATATATAATATTGGTAATTCTTGCCTCAGAAATCATCGCTCAACTGATATTAATCTAATCTGCGTTATTTCAATTGTTCCAAAACAAGTTGACTTGCTTGTTTTGTTATAATATTCTACACTAGACTGACTTAACCATTTAATGCTAATATTCGTTGATATATACTCTCCAAGTATTTTCAAAATAATATCTAGTAGTCGCACTAGTATTTTCGAGACGACAAAAATTAATTTTATATACCAATTCCACTTATCCTAGATTTGAAATTAAATAAAAAATTTAATCCCCTTAACAATCACCCAAGGGTTAAACATACATCTTGAACACACTTCCTTATGCGAACGAACTTCCTGCAGAAAAATCACGGACAACGCAAGCCACGAAGAATTATAAAAAATTAATTCAATGAAACCAACAACAACAACAATGTAACTGTTATCACATGCAACAAATCCTCAATGGGCGTCTACGCGATTGTCTTGATTGGATAATTTAGCTTTTTATTTAAGCAACTAGAAAAGAGAACGAAGTCGAAAGTGCCCACCTCCATTTAATAACTTAATTTCCTGCTATACACTACATAAGGCTGTGTATAAACTCATACATAACTATATAAATTCCATAGATTCTCAAATATTTGTTGCGAGTATACGCCTATATTCTATAGTAACACATTTTCTTAGTTCGATAAAACTATTTTAGCGCATTTGCCGGCTTGAAGTTGTATGCTGAAGATATAATGAGAGTAAAAAATAGATATATATTTATCACTAAAACCATTAAATGTTATTTAACAACTTCATGGCGGTAACTCAGTTCGAAAACTTAACTTAACTTTTGGGAACACCTGCATAATTTTAGAATATTTCAACATCCATCTCACATCCCGTGCGATTATTTTCGCATACCCAGTCACATATTTATGCACAAGCATACTCACATCTCATACTTGGCGATGTGCATTAATTTGCCACAAACAACCCACGCAGTCGCAGACGCGCTGAGAGTATGTTGCATTAAGCATGCTGGACAAAATGCGCCATTGATGCGCTACAGTCAACTGTTGCACGTTTGTATGTACACATGCTAGCTGTGAGGCACACGCAAATACTCACACTTCGAATACAAGCAAGTTTATTTAATTTTTTTGTTTAACAGCGTTTGTAGGAGTAAGAGACGTTTTTACGTTTTTTTGTCATAAAGACATTTCGACGCTCCGCCTCCCATTTGTGGGTAATAAGTTTGCAAAATAAATTACACGTTCGCACATGGTACCTCCTTGCCTCCCTACCCGCTGTCACACACAATTCCCTCACTTCGCCACACTGCATGTGAAGCGATCGAGCGCAAATTGTTTAAATATTTAGCCGCCGGCACTCGGTTCGGTTTTATGTGGTTGTTGTGGTTTTTAAATAATTGTAATTAGTTAGCGAATTAACAAATTGCTGAAAATTCATGGAAATTCAAAATTAGTTATGTCGTTAATTGCCGAGCGACATGTGTATTTTTCCGCATGCATTTTATTAGATAAATGGTTGTGGTGCAACTTGCATTAGTTTAAATGGTTATGACTTTGACATGTTCATTCACTAACAAAGAAGGTATTCATGAAAATGGAAGTAACTCAGTCAAACTGTAATCAGTTTGGGAACAGGTAGAAGAAAATGCATTTGATATCTCAAAGTGACCCATTCAATTTCGAATTATTTCCATCGATGAAAGGTACGATCTGAATACTCAGGATATTTATAGCAGAACTTAAAATCCTACATATTACAACACCATAATATAACATAACTCTTAAATAAACTCTCTCAGAGCCTTGATAACTATGCGAATCTAATCAAACCATTTTATTTACGAAATCTTTAATTCCGCTGAACTTATTCGTAAACTGACCTTATTGCAGACTTCTTAATGTCTTTTGCTATTTTGCTACAGATTAGTAAGTTTATGCTTTTATTCATAGACCTTTCTAACCGACTTAGTTGCATTTTTTACTTCTTTGGTTCATATTTCTGTCACGGCTGTCACACAACGAAGTTTTTCAGTTTTTTACCCAACCAAACTAGACCGACCACAAATCAGCCATACACGCAAAAAATATTAAAAGATTTCATAATCCTATATGTTATTGTTGTAGCAACTACTACAGCACCACAACCATTGACAAAATGTAGCGACGAATAAGTGACGACATTTACTTTTGACTCTATTGGTTATCACTAATTGTAAGGAAAATAAATTGCTGAACCGAGAGCTGTCTGTCACTGACATTTTCACGATTAGGCGGACGTATTCATTATCGAGAGAAGGAAATTTGTTATCGGCTGTGGAGTAAGCGCAAAACGGCAAAACACCTTCGTCAACGTCAATGGGTGGCAAGTGGATAGCAAAGGTTGTTGCCAGCAAGCGTCAGCTTGACAAGCGGTAACCACAACAACAACAACTGCGACGACAGTAACACCAAGAAAAAAATCAACTGCGACGACAACAACTACAATGACAAATGTTAACTCCACACTAGCAGCAGAAATGTCGCTGTCCACCGCCACCAACAGCACAAACACCAGCGACAACAACTAAAATAGCATATACAACAAAAATTGCAGTAAAATCAGACGTATGTGCCATGGTACGCTAGTCAAACGTTTAACTTATAGTCACGCCATGATATGCTGATAGTGGTTGTTATTGTTGCAATAGTCTGGCCGCTCGGACATGCAGGACAGTTGGCACAGATTCACACTTAACATTGCCGTTATACTCGTATGTAGTCTCATGCATGAACTTTCAAGTAAAACACATCTCAGCGACATCAACAGCAACAAGTTGCTCAAATGCATTCGTATATATGCAAGAGTGGTGGTGTATGCTTCTACACACATACACACTGACACGCTGTGATCAAGTGAATATGTCGCTGAAATTGACATTTTGACAAATATTGACACTTTGAGTGTATGGACCATGGATCGCCGACGTCGCCATTGCCAACACCAACACCGGCAGCTTGGTTGCATGATTACCGCTGCGTTGCTGTTGCTGCAACACTCAAAAGCAATGACAGTCGCTTTGGCTCGTTGCTACTGTCTAGGCATGGCCATTTTTGTTGCTGTCGTTGCTGCTATGTTGCTGATGCTGGTTGTGCGCCACAGGTGCTCCAGTTTATTTGGCGGCGGCATGCCTCATGCGGTTGCAGTCTAATCGCATCGCGACGGCTGCTACCGTTTGGCCAATCGCCTACAACAATAATCTGCAAAAGCAGTAGCAGCAGCACCAAAAACGAATTGTGAAAAACAAAATGCAAGAAAAACAAAAAAGATTTACAAAAACATTTTCGCGCAAAAACTGGATGCGACTGTGAAATGCAGAAGAAATGCGAATAAGGAGCGAGGCAAAAACTGACTTGTTTGTCTATGTTCTTGCTGTTTCATTGTTGCTCGTTTTGTTTGCTGTCGCCAGGCCTTACAACGCGTTCCAACAATTTATCTGTCGGTATGTGCAACGTCACCGTTTGCGTCGGGTGGGCGCTGACGCGGAGGACGCCTGTATTCCCCATGGAGTAATTAGTACATACGACGATTTTTCGCCTTTTAACGTGTCGTATGCCAATATGACTGCATGCACAGTTGCATATATATATAAAAGTGCCGCAACCGCTGTGCTATAATTCATTGAAAATTTATGTATGCATACGAATACACTCATAGGAACTTAATGTCGGCTGTGGTCGGCATAGCAGGTCATCGTAGGAAATTGCTGCGAAAATGTGGCAATAGCTGTTGGCAAGGATTAAAGGTAAAAAAAAATTTCGATGTGCCTGTTGACTTTTCCCCTACATTTAGCACATAATTTGTTAACAAATTACTTGTATGAGTATATTGTCAGTGAAGTAATTTTTCTTAAGACGCTGTCACGCGACTCTCCTCGTAGTTGTTACCCTACTATATTCTTTGTAACGATATTATGATTTTGTTGTTGTTGGCGTTGTTATTCAAAAATGTACCATGCAAATTGAGCACCCATAAAAAATATTAAAATTTAATTGGTTTATAATTTCTCAGACGTGAGCAGCATCCTCCACATACTCGTACATAGTGATGTTGCACATTGCCAGCAGCAGACACATGTAACAAGTTGGCTCCTGCTGTTGGACGTCCATGCCAATAAACGAGTTAACGTAAATGTGTTTTTGTGTCTCATGCTACCAAGTTGTCAAACAATTTTTATAAGCACTACATGCGGCGTGCATGCGTTCGTTACAAGAGCAAAGATAAAAAAACAGCAGCAACATCAACAACAACAGCTACAATAATAAGCAATGCCACAAGAATATCATCAATAAATGCAACATCTCTCACCACTCGAAGTGTTATTGGCAGATTATATTAGAAGAGTCTGCAGACGAGCTGAACAGGATCCATGACAAAAACAGCAAAACAGCTGATATGGCGTGTATAGCAACGTGGAAAACCAAGAGAAACGAGTCGGCAACGTAACAGCAATGTGGCAGCAACAACAAAAAAGACTTTTCGCTATATTAGCGACGACTGCTGCAGTCCCAGTTGCAGCTTTGTTGCCGCAGTCGTTATCCACTAACTAAGCCGGCAGTCGTCCGAAAAACGCTACAAAATACTAAAATCGTGACCAATTTGGTTTATTTACACGTATTGAACATGAATCTTTAGTGTTGAATGTAGACAGATTGTTCAGACATTCAAATATTTGCCCGTTTTTTCACCTATTGCCCAAGCGCACATACCAACATGCAAGCTCGTCTCGAACTTTCCACTCTTATTTTCTTCACGGCTGATTGTGTATTTAGATATGGTGTAGCAAAATGAAATGGACAGTGAAGCGGAGGCTTTGAAGCGCATGAAAGGATAACATACTGTACTTCAGCGGGTGATTAATTGAAGCTTTGAATGAGAGTGCCGATTTCATACACAGAGAAACTGAGCGATTTTAGCTAAACAAAATTTTAGAGACAAAGGAGTCTGAATAATGTTTTTGAATAAGGATGATGTTGATGAGTTCGCAAACTGGCAATCGATGAATCGGAGAGTTTTACGAATAAAGTTGACTATATCCAAGTTCTTGTAAATTTCATCTTGAAGACTTTCTTTAAAGTATTGAGTGACAATAAAATTACTACAAATTACAATAAACACTGAAATTGGCAAAGGTAATTTGCAAAGTAAGGCAGCATGAGTGGGTGGTTGGTCACATGGTCACAAGGCAAAAATTTTTCTAGTTGAGGTAGAAACTAAAAAAATTTATTTCATTTAATTTTTCTGTTTTGGTTAAATTTACGAGCTGCATTCCTTCGGCGCAAAACAGCTGCAAGCGAAAGTGTGCTTTGTGGTAGTGACGCCGCAGCAAAAAGTGTACACAAACTATGCTACTGTTGTTGTTGTTGCACTAACTTGTTGTTGTACTTGTTGACAGTTGATAGCGCGTCGAATTTGACAAAATGATAAATGAGCGCTTAAAAACAGGTAAATTGTAATTGGTTGTAGCAGCATTCGCAAAAGAAGATAATCAGAAGAAGCAGAAGCAGATTACAGAGCAAAAAATAGCATTCTCGATCTGCTAACAGTATGCAGCTGTAAGCAATAAAAAATATCATCTCAATGGTCTAAAAATCAAAGAACATTGCCAAAAATAGTAGCAACAACTAGCATTACAAGACAAACCATCATATGCATTTGTACAAATTTTATTGCTTATTGTATAACAACAACAACCGACCTCTTGGCATTTCTATGGGTCAACTAAAAGCAACCTAATAATCAAGGCGAAGACTCGTTTACATAGGTAGACATGTGTGACTTTGCATTGCAGCGGCAGGTCAGCGGTTCGGAGCATAACAATCCAACATTAGCACAAATAACATAGCCTAACATTCATTGCTGAGAATATCTCCAACCGCCACAGCATTCGCCAGCATCCACAACAAATCACAAATCGTCCGCATTTAATCTAAAACGTTTTTTAACTGCGGGTACATTATTTTCTGTTTCAAATCAATTTAACCATACTCGCCGTGGCAACAATCAGAATGGCAATTGCAATGGCACGCAGTTGGTGCAACAATAAAAATGCAGCAACACAATTACAGTTAGAATACACATCGTACAGTTTCAATTTGGCGCGTTTTCACGTTCGTTTTCATTTCAATTTGTTGCGAGTTTTTCTATGGATTTCTTGTTCTGTCTCTGTTATGTTGATAACATCATTATGTTGGTGCCAACTGCTGCTGCTACATATGGTTTTGTGGCAACATTTATATGCACCAAGAGTGTGTGGGTCCATTCATTCTATTGTGGCAGGGTGATCGGTTTATTTAGTACAATTTACAATTAAAAATTTTAGGAATTTTTATATTTTTCACGATCTCAGCTAACTAAACTTCTGAGGAGTTCAAATTCTAATTCTGATTCGAAAATACTGTATATTATAAAACCATTGTTCAATAAGGTCATTCATTAATTAATGCTTTCTAAAGGTTTGCTGAATTAGTAGGATACTGATTATCTCCCGCATTCTGAAAATATATGAGCAACCTAACTGTATGTTCTCCTTTGGACATCACTAATGTAGAATATGAAAGCCGGGTATTTTGTTGAGTATAAATCTAGATGGAAGAATCAGAAGACGAAAATATTAAAGTCTAAAAACTCAATAGATTCATTGTCCATATTTTTCCAAAAAAAATCGGAATCGCGGTTCTCGTAGATTTTCTCAAAATTACGTGTCTCCGCACTATCTAAGCATCTGTGTAAAATGCATACACCAAACTGAAAACATTGGCAAACATTTGCATTAAATGTGAGTGCGGCGCCTGCACAAGTGGGTGCTTTTACTCATATGAATAGGGTTTTGGTGCCAGCATTAAAGGTTTTGCATGCAATTTGCAATTTTTACATTATTCATTTATTTATTTATTTATATTTTTCGCTTATTTCCAAGAATATTATGCTGGTAGGCAGGCTATCGCATCGGCGTCTATGCAACAGCATTTTCCATATCAGCTAGCACGCGGCAACGGCAATCGGAGCTTCAGGTAAGTGTGCAAGTGTTCAGCCAATGGTCAGACAGCCAGTGTCAGCGGCAACCAACTGACATGCCATGCTATGCTGCGCTATGCTATGTTGTGCTTTGTTATGCACTAAGCAATGAAATCGGCCAGCAATACGACAAGTTGCTGGTGTTGGTAGGGCGCACAAACCGTTGGCGCGGTTGTTGTTGTTGGTGGCGTTTGCGCGCAACAAGCGTTAAGTAGCAAAGATCAAAGGGGTGAGATGCCGATGCTGTTTAAACTTTTATTTTATGTGAGAAAATTTGGTGGACCGTGTTTGAGTTTGATTGGCGCACCTGATAAAAGTGCGCCGATTGTTGCAAATTATAGAAGTGTGTGTGTGCATACTAGCTCACTATTTTATGTTGTCTGCGTTCTTTTAAATACTTTTGGCAAATATTTTTATTCCATTTTCCAAATAGTTTGCCTTAAAAGTTTCAGTTGTCAGATAATGGCTGGCGCTGGCGCTGCTGGTAGCTCAACAACTCAGCATATCTATTTGCTGATACCACAATCGTGTTGACCTAATTTCGTTTTGTTGTAATGTTTCCTTCGCAAATGTTAAAGAACATCTGTTACATTGCATGCCTTCAAGCACTTTGCTGATAATGGTGAGACTCGACTGCCCATTACAATTAAATAATTAGCAGAAATGTTGATTTTGATACTTATCTACTAGACTGCGGTCATGCTCCTCTAACTCCATCTTAACATGCCGAAAGTACCAGCAGCAGGTGTATGTTTAAACTGAATAGAATGTTAATGCCTTAAGTCCCCAAGAATTTGTGTATGTGGATCAGCATTCTAAGACCAGGAAAAGTAATGAGTTGATCTGCTATTAGACATCAGGCAAATATTTATGAAAAATTCGCAAAAACCCATGTAACCCAGTGTAAAAATATGAACCTCACGAGTTTCACTTTCAAAAACTTGAACACCATCACCACCTGAAGGCTAACATTCCAGAACGTTTCTGCGAAAACGAATTAATTTCTAAAAAACTGCTTCGAATTAGTTTTACCTACGCCAATGTTTATGCGCAACCATGACAAATTAATAAAAATTCGACAACGTGCTGCTATGCTATGCCCTGCTATGTAGGAGTATGCTGTACTCAGGCAATACACAAAACTAAAGTTTCGTTCAATTTAAAGCCAATGCAATGAAAAATCACTGATTTTATTTTATACCGAAGCGACAAATAGGTGAAGGCCCTTGGCTCAGTGCTAGAGCGCCGCTAATCAATGCGTTGTTATAAATATTTCTTGTATTTGTATATTTATGTATGTGTGGTGCGGCAAGCGATTTGTCACAGCCGCTGCTTGCCTGCCGATATTCGTTTATCGTCGCTGTTTCTTTGTACTGCCGTTGGACACAGTTGATGAGCCGGCGGAACGCATTTGTTGCTCATTTGAGGCTTTTTACTGTTGTTGTTTTTGTTATGTTGCATGGGCTCTTGAGCAGCCCTGGTGTCGTACACGCTGGTGACACGCTTGTAGGTCACACCAAAGGTCCTGGCGTGAATTGTCATTGTCGTGAGTTGCATAACAACAGCTGCAACTTGCAGCGAAGCGGAGGTGGTGCAAAGGTTTCCAGACTCAATGTTGCCTGAGGGGCGAAATTTGCTTATTTTGGCATCGTATGTATTGAAAGTGAATTTTAATGGCGGCATTTCGGCACTTTGTTTGTGTACGTGTGTGTCTAATGGTGTTTTCTTTCGCTTTTATTTGTGTGTTTTTGGGTCTATAGTGCAGGTTACATCATTTATTGGTTTCGTTGCTGTGATGACACACTTTATCAGTTACGGGGTGGAGGGTTTTTTTTTCGGGTTTCGAAATAAGCAGAAAAACTTAGGATTCGGGATGCAGATTTACTGTACTATGGTCTATTACTGGAAACCTATGAGTTTTCGTGGATCTGATCTTCGCGTGACTTTCGGCGACGTATTATGAAGTGGTCTGTTTATATGTATAGTTTAGAATGGTCTGTTTAACTCTTCGTCTCCTATGATTAAAGTCATTCTTTTTTTGTTACCGTAATTACTTTTTTCACAAATTTTCCGTACAACCAAGAAACTCCGAGGTGTCAACAGTGCAGTCACATTAATTACACATTTAATTTGCCGCAATGACCTTGTCACTGGTAGTTAACTATAGTTGGAGACTTTACCAGCTTGCTAGATGTGTATTAAATGTTGCATGCAACAAAGTGATGTCTCGAAAAAAATCGAAAATTATTCTTGTCAATAAATCTATAATTTATGAATGATGTATTGGTAGCTAACAACACAACAACAATAATGTCAGCTGTCAGCATTACAAATTAGAAGCCAATTTAAAGCGCTCTTTGCTACCAGCGCGTACAAAATCTCCATTGTGATCTTCAATACAAGAAACAAAATTTCAAGTGGTGGCAACGATAAATAAAAATTAAATCCAACAGATATAACAAACGCGAACGAAAATATAAATTTTAAGTAAAAATTTATGCCATCAACGTACTTGACTTATCACCTTATATTCGCTGACAGTGGCAGTTGCAAGCATCGAAAATATTTGTGTGTGCTAATAAAAGCAAATAAATTGCAGATAATTTACGAGCTAATTTTTTCAAGTGTACAGCATCAATGAAAACCGTATACAATTGGCATGCCACACTTTTGTTGCAATGTTCGCCAAAAGCCAGCATACATTTCGATGGCCACTCCGGTGTCTCATTGGCACCAACATAATTGACTGACAAATTTACAGCAATTCACCCAGAAATATGTTGACTCAGCTCGGAGTTCAGGAATCAAGGACGTCTGATGTTAGGACAGCTCAAATGTTCACCCGCAAAGAGAAGAAAATGTGTTGCAAACTTACAGACAAACAAACAAAAGTATTTGCAGAAAAAAAACTGGTTTTGAAATATTTGCTGCATGAACACATATGTCTATGAACACATATGAAGTTGTGATTTTATCGCCCTCAAATGCACATGCAAACAGTCAGCCGGCACAATTTTAAAATTAGTACTAACAGCTAGACTCTGTGTGTATGTTTGTATGTGAACCAACAAATAACTGTACTTCAGCGGCAGTGGCAACATCATTGTCTCGACCGCAACCAAACATTATTCTTTGGTCTGTCTTTTGGTCGGACTCTTATTTCATTGCGAAATCGTCTGCAGGCAACAATCAGTGGCAGTTTGCAGTTAACAATGGTGGCATTACTTGTCAACCTGGTGTCGACCCTGACATCGGTATCGATGCATCGCCACCGTTGGCGGTTCAACTTTGTTGGTGATTATATGTTCGGTGGCGCTTTGAATGTGCTAAATAAGTTCACTTTGGATGGAGGTAGAGAACTTTAAAAATAGCGCAGTGTTGTTGTAATGTAATGAGTGCTATTTTACACTGAGAAATTTAATATAATAAAATTACATTTGCTTGTTAGTTATTGGTTTTAGATATTCCATTTTTAAGAGTTTCAAATTAATGAAAACAAATTTAGACAGTAGTTTGTCATTTGTCATTAGTAAAACTGGTCTAAAATGTATTGTTTTTGGTTGGATCCGTCGTGATCTGTTATGATTACTTCCTTAGACTTCCTTATGGATCACAATATTTATTGGATAAAATCTATATATATAAAAGAAAGTCGTGTTAGTTACACCACTTATAACTGAAGAACGGCTGAACCGATTTGGCTTAAATTTGGTTTGGAGGTAGCTTAGCACCGGGGGCAGGACATAGGATACATTTTATACATTTTTCGTGACAAGAACGTGAATAAACTGTGGTATAAAAAACGCAACTGACATTCCATATAAAACACAAATTTATTTTTCAAAACATCTTAGTAGGCTTTCTTTTCATAAAAATGAAAACAAAAAAAAATGATAGCCAAACGAAAAAAATTCAGTCAAAACATTTTCATTTTGACAAAAAAAAATAATGTTGCCTATAGTTGAACATTTGAAGATTTGAAATTTTGAATTTAACCCTTTATCTAACCGTGTGATAGTTATGTTACAAATCGTTTTATTGAGTAAAATTTTTCTTACTGTTATTCTCTTCGCTCTTCGGGCAACGTAACATTTATTAACATGAGATAGGATATAACATAAACGGGAACGGAAATGTAATCTCCAGAAAGATTTAATAGTTCAAATGACCCCTGCTAAATACCCAACAAAAAGAAGTTTATGATACACTAATTTATAAAGGAAATGGTAGTTGATATATCCTGCATATACCAGGGACAGTTCTGAAAAGACATTCTTCATGCCAATAGTTTTAGCCATTGTTTGCGCGTGAATAGCAGCCACATTGTTCGAAATTTGACGTACGGCTCATTCAAGACTATAATTCAATTCAACATGTAATATTGCAAAACAATCCGTGATGGCCCAAGTTTGAAAGACATCAAAAGTTCTCATATAGGACGAATGCATAATAATGCATAAAACTGCATTAGAAGCACTT
Source organism: Zeugodacus tau (assembly GCA_031772095.1). NCBI lineage: Eukaryota > Metazoa > Arthropoda > Insecta > Diptera > Tephritidae > Zeugodacus > Zeugodacus tau. The sequence continues at coordinate 76,861,285 of CM062653.1, forward strand.
AACCGAACAGTAAAAGATCTACACAATGACAACTGACATGAGAGTTGTGTTACTAAAATATATGTCTGTTGAAGATAACTCTGAGCAATTGCTGAATTTCGGAACGGATTTCTAAGAATAAAGACATAGATGACCTAAACTACAAAATTCAGAATGGGATCATTGGTCCACCTCATTCATTCAAATCTATTGACTACGTAATAAATGAAGAGGAAGCCACCAACTATTCAATTGAATTTTTAAACTCCTTGGATGTGCTTGGCTTGCCGCCGTACAATTTACGACTAAAGATTGGCTCCGTAGTGATCATATTGGGAAACATAAACTGTGCACCGAAACGCATTTGATGGTAAAAAGGAAGAAGTTCTCATTTCGAGGATCTCGATAATCCCTACCGATATGACGTTTGGGTTTAAACGACTTCAATTTCCGATTCGTCTTGCATTCGCTATAAATATTAACAAATGACAGGCCAATCCTTGAAAGTCGATTATAAAACGAAAAATGCCGTCTATCACAAGGTGCTTGACTGGAGAGTGCAAACCAATGCTGAAAAATTAATAACAAACTAAGAATAATTGAAATACTTTATTTCTTATGTTATTCTAATACAAAAATGAACTCAATAAAATTTCCTCATTTATTGTCTCTAAGGCGGAAGAAACTTCTCCGCTGGGTCAGCTAGTATTAAATAAAAAAAGATATTTACGCTATTATTTTCGCTTAGTGTATTTTTGTACCAATGAACTCTGCACCGAAACGTGAGTTTTGATTTTTTTAATGAGATCGATTAGAATTAATGAACTGAAAATTTTCAACCTAAATCCACATCACCAGTACAATAAAGAATTTCGAGGCAAAGTTTGGACCACCGAATTACTAACACACACAAGCGCAATCGTCTTTGACTAATCGTTGCGATTATAGTGATTACCCGACAGTTTGCCGCTTACTGTGACCGGAATTTAAGTTTATATTTCATTTTTATTTTATTCTATTCTGTATTTTTTTTAAATTTTGGTCTTTATTTTGATTCTGCTCGCCTATTTAGTGTCGATCAGCGGCTTAGGCTAATTAATTTAGATTTTCGCTTAAAGCGCAGCGCTTGTCAGCCATCAGTTAGCTGCCAACGAACGGCAGTCATGTCATTTGCCAGTGTCAATGCAAATCTGTAGCACAAACTCAAAGAATTTCCGAGCATTCGCAAATTCAAGGAGCAGCGTTTTGTGATCTGTGACAGCGGCAATAGAACAAATTTTGCAGCGACATTTGACAATTTGCAAAGTGCATTGCGATTTCGACGACATTTTCACATGATCTCTGTGGCTGTTGCGAAGTTAAACGCTGCCATAAAAGTCATCGCCGTTGACAATGACAATGACTCAGCAGCGCCTGCATACCTTATACCAACATTTGTTTAGACTCATGTGCATTCATTATATAATGAATGATAGATGTATATATATGTGTGTGTGTGACGGCTTGTAGAATTTTAATTGCAAAATCGAATAAGGTGTCATTGTGGGAAATGTAATAAATTTATATTAGCATTTTGCATGTGCGCACAGAAAAGCCGCTTTGTAAGTCACATTTGCATGTAAATGCAAAAACATCACAACAACAACAGATAAATGCTCGCACTTTTATTAGGGACAAGAGTAAATTGTATGACAACTCTATGCAAATCAGTTGCGTCGCTTTGGCTGCGGTTCTACTTATTTGGAATTAAATTCTTTTTAGTGCAAGCAAATCTTCATTGTCGCCAACTCAAATGTGTATAATTGCGCTTGGAAATAGAAAATTGCTTGCTTTTGCCAATCAAGTGGCCATGACTGACTCAAATGCAGATATTTACGCCCACACTTTTTGTACTTCAGTACTAGATGTGTTTGTAAACTCTGAGTTTTATGCAATGCAAAGTGTGATATTGTGTGAATTTTGAGTTGTATGAAATCTCAAAGCAAATATACTCGCCTTCAATTGAGTTCAATTGGAAATTTTACATTTTTTACATCGAATACTGAAATACAAATATTCCAGTTTATAAATAACCAATTATTGTCCGGAATGAGCCACTGTGGTACCTATCACGAAGTCGGCTTTATCGGTTCCAATATTGCATACAGAATATGATCTACATGGTATTTCGAGCACCTCAAACACCTTTATTAAACGATAAGCTAATACGAAATCTTAAAAAAATTTTTGTGGCATATAAACTAAGTAGACCCTAAATATAGGAGAACTAATTTATGCAAAGATTGCAAAAATTATAATCCTTTTCAATATATATGCATAAACGAATGATCTAAAGTCAAAATCCAGTGTTATCATTTACATAAGTGAATCTTTAAATTTCTGGTTTGCTCTGTACAAATTTAACTAGGCAAGATATGACATATTTATGAGTTTTATGTTGCATAAAACTCTAAAACTCTTTAACTCAGACATAAACGTAAAAGCTTTTTGTCGCTTCCATTGTATGAAGCCAAGCGGTGTGTGTGGGTTCTCAAATGTTTTCTTATGCCAAATTCAACTTAGCTGATTTGCATAAAATGAATTTGTGTGTCGCTTTAAATCGCTATGGAATTAGTGCTCATTAGAGCGTAGCGCTGGTGGTGGTCTTTATGGCGGCGACATTTGCGACCTTAAAGATTTGACACACGGCATTTGAGCGGCGCGCTAGAATTCGTTCTCTATTATGGCTTTGACAAATCGCTAAATTAACTTGGCGGCACTGAGTATTGTGTGTTTTCGTTTTATTTTTCTTGCTAATCTTTTCATCGTCAACTTAATTTTTTTGTCAGCCTTTTTGTGCTTTTATTTCATTTATGCGTTATTCTGTTGCTTTTTGGGTCACGCGGCGGATGAGTAATGCGCGAAGTATGTACGTTATAAATCCAAATTGACGCCAAAATAACGTCGAAAGTGGCAGCACTCAGCGAACGCGCAAACCAACAAAATAAAAAATATAAAAATGAGAAAAAAAATAGCGAAGCTGGCAACCACACAAATCAAGAATGAAACATGCTGTGCTGCTACAGGCCGCCTGAAGCAACTCACTACAATAACAAAAACTACGATTTTGTATTTGATGTTTTTCATTTGGTTTTTTCTGCTCACACCGCAGCTGGTGACAGTCGCGTTCAATTAGACAGTGTCACTTAGCAGCGCGTTTTCGAGCGCATAAAGTGCTTTTGCTTGTGGCTAACAACTAACTAACACTTGTAACTAATTAAACTGCCTAAAATATGGACTGACGACTGTTTAACAACTGTCCAACAACACAACAGCAGCAGCAATACACTCATATGGCAAGCTCGTCCTTTATGCGGTTTGTTGCCGCAGCATGTAAATCACTGTGCAACAGCTATCGCGAGTCGGCGCGCGCCGTTGCTTCACCTACAAGTTCGCTGCTTGAGTCTTCTGTTTGGCGGTGGCTGCGTTGGTGGTTACGCTAATTTGTATTTGCTGCCGCTGGTCGATAACAATTTTCCCGGTTATAGGTCGTGCTAATATTTTTCTCGCACTTAGTACTGTTGTTGATACTGTTGTTGCAGTTGTTGTCGCGGTTATTTAGTACAATTGTGGCATGCAACGTTTGTTAACATGTGGTAGTTATTCGACAGACAGCTACACGGACCAATGTACGGGGTGTAAATGTGTGTGCTGTCTATTGACTTCGGGCTTATGTGGCTTGTTGCTCTGTTGTTGTTGTTTTGCCAATTTCAGCATCGAATTGCCAACTTATTTACATATGTACATCTCGTTGTAAAGCTTTTGTGGAACGGAGCGCTGCCCCCACTCTTCACTTCGTTTGTGTTTTTATTTTTATGTCTCAATTGAGTTTCTTGCAACATGCGTTTCTTGGCCATCCTAAGTCCTTTTCCGGAATAAATAATCCAAGAAAAGGTGTTGGAGCATAAAAACAATAAACTTTTATATCTAAATTCGGGATTAACTACTTCAACGAGGTAGCTTCATTGGTCAACTACGGACCAAGCAACTACCAGGCTTTTGGATACTATACATTTTTAAATTCTCGCCACAAAAGTTGCTAAGAGAGTATTATAGTTTGGTTCACATAATGGTTGTTTGTAAGTCATAAAACTAAACGAGTTAGATATAGGGTTATAAATATCATTAAGAGGTTAACGAGACGAGTTGAAATCCGGATGTCTGTCAAACCGTCCATTCGTCCGTCAGTCCGTGCAACGGATAACTTGAGTAAAAATTAAGATTAAGTACACATTTTTCTTGGACCCAATTGACTCATTCCGGTTCCGGTAACATCATTACCCCATTTCCGGTTCCCGATGCGCCATTTATAGTTCCGCTTAACCCATTTCCGGTCTCCTCATATCCGGTTGCATCATGTCCGGTTCCTGATGAACGGTGGCGTATTTCCGTTCCCGGTTTCCCATTCCCAGTACCGGTAACATCATTACCGCATTTCCAGTCCGGAAGTCCCATTTCCGGTTATGTTTTCCCATCGGTCCGGTAACATTATTTCCGGTTACCCCATATCCGGTTGCCCTATTCCCGGTCCCTCATTTCCGGTTCCGGTAACATCATATCCGGTTACCCAACTTCCGGTTCCGGTAACATCGGAGCAGAGCAGAGCTTCAGTGTGGAGCACCACAACACTTTGAATAGTCATAACTCCGATATATTTCCGATTAAATTTCTTAAAAACTAACCGCTGTGTCGTTTTTGATAAAACATGCTGATGGCACGGATGGAAAATTACCGAAATCGCCTTAATATAGTATATATGTATATGAGTATGCTAATAAATTAAATAATAATACAAAAAGGCTTACTTCCACAGTCAAAGCTAAACTCCTTCATATTCGTGATTATATTTGCATCTTATTCACTGCCGAATGCCTAAGAAATTACTTACAATTGTCAACATGGAAAGCATATTGCATTCAACAGATCATTAGCCCCAATTTGTAAACGAAAACAACGACAATTATGAGTCTCTCTAAAGTCAATGGCAAGGTTTATGTCGTTGGCTCAATGGCTCAAAGCATAACCTCGGGCAATACAATAAAAAGGCAAGGTATGTATTCAAATTTTGGTATGCTTGTAATATCTGTAAAACAAATTAGCAGACAAATAGTACTAGGCACCCTTTCGGATCTGTCAGGCACATTTGCTCTGTGCTGTGTGAGAAATGCGTCTTATCGCATCTTCTGTCGCTGCACTGTCGCTGCATATATAAAATTGCCTTGAAGTGGCCTCAGGCACAGGAAGTTAACGAAAGCTCCGTTGAAGTTGATGAGCGTGTTTACTGCTGAAAAGTATTTATTACATGGAGCCTGGCATAACAATTCAGCGATACGATTGTGTTGATAGCGCATATTTAATCACCAATTGTTTATCGCAACAACAATGCGGCATAGCTATGTGGTTATGGCTGTCTGCCTGCCTCAGCGCGCTGGCGACTGGGCGTCAAAATGAAGCGCTTAAGGACCACAACGATGATTAGCGGCTCAGTTGAGCGAGAAAAAAAGCGCAGAATTTATGTTGTGGCGTGCGGATGTGATGTGTGTGGGTGGATTGACCGGAGCGCTGGCTAAAGGCAGTGAATTTGTTTAATTTGTGTTTTATTGTGCGACGATAAGGTGAACAGGATAAGCGCGAAGTGAGTTAATAGAATGCTGCTTCAGAGCTGGTGAGCGATAAAGGGATAAATAAAAGACAAGGAGATTGTAGAGGAGAGCTATTAGGCATACAATGCAGTTGATCTTAACTATATTAGCTGTTATAAAATTATGTTTTCCTTTAATTTGCCGCAATAGTTGTGCTTACACTGTGAATGTAAAATATTAGATCGATCGCTGAGTAAATTATATAAAATGTGAAAATGCACGAAAAAAGGAATTTTGAAGAAGAAGCAGATAAAATTTCGTTAGTGTTGCATCATCACTAACAGAGGATAGCTGGTGCTGCCTTATATGCAATATAAATGTGAAATAAAAAAAATTAAATAATTAGAAAAAAATCTTTCAAGCAGTTTCCCAGAGCTAAATAAAGCTTTATGCTATAAAAACTTTAATTTTTTTTTTAATGTAATTTCTTATTTGCTCATTTTCCAACTAAGCTTCTCTCTTTTTGAACTATACAGCGGCACATGAACAATGTGAACGCTAGCAGCAAGGCAAATTGCAGCAGCTTCCAACAATAGCAGACAATGGCGCTAACAAAAGCAACAACAACAATATTTTATACAAAATTGTTAACTAATTTTCGATTATTTTTCGATATTGATATTTATAAAGTTGAGTTTGCTAGTCCATACACTCACTTCAACTGCCAGCTACAGCTACTCTGCAAAGCCACTGACCGCTTTGGCTGCCGCTCGCTTATAGTTAGCGCTGGTCTGTATCGAAGAGTCACCGCAATTGTTGCAAATAATAGAGATTTGCTTTAATGATTCGGCTGGTCAATCTATGGCGAAATAATAACAATGCGCGCCAGCATCCTTTTGCACTTTGTCAGCGTCTTTTTTGTTTTTGTTTTTGGCGAATTTTTTTGCTTCGATTTTTAGCTTTTTTTTGGATTTTGCCTTTACTGTTATTTTATGAGTCCACTCAGTGCGGCTATAAAATGAAACCCAGCAACTTGTGTGGTTTTCTGTCAAAAGTCTTCGAGCGTTTAGCTTCCAAAATAGTGGAAAAAATATATTTTCTATGCGCTCGACTACTTTAGTTAGTGGCAAATTATTTCTCTAAAGATTATCATTGCTATCGGTTGTTTGCTTAATAGACCGGCATTTAAGTTTATATATGGAAATTATGTAAGTAAATGGCGCATTAAGTGAAACTGCCCGCAAAGCGGACAATAAAAGGGGAAGTTTGTGGCTTCAGTCTTTTGTTATGGTGAGCACAATCAGTCAGCTGGCTGCAACTGCAAGAGTCTTTTGAGTATTTTTTTGTGAATATGTATAAACTATCAAGCACTTGTGGGTGGTCCAGCGCTGACTAACCGTTCAGTTAGCTAAGCTGACCGCACTCACAAGCGCTCACTTGGATGCAGGTTATATACCCACCTACAACATTCTCCGAAAACTCTGTCAGTTTATGGCAAATTAATAGCCGATTGGCATTTCACTGAGATTTATTTTGCATTTACTTTCCTGTTGTTGTTGTTATGTGCTAATGAATGTGAAATGTATAAATTGCAGGCTTTTAAATCAGCACAAATTTATAAACCAAATATTGAAATGTAGATTCGTAAATGTATGGGTACCGAAAGTAGTCTCGAAATAACGCCAGCAAGGTGCGACATTGAGAGATTAAATTCATATGCATCGCTTTTATTGAAACTCCAGCTGTCCCAGACGAGTATCTCACACACTCAGATACACTGAAAGCATCCCGTAGCATGTCTGTCATCCTCACCACGCCATCGCCACCAATCAACACGCGACAAAACCAAAGTTTTATTTTTCAAAAGCAATCAAATTTTGTTAAAACAGCAAACATTTTATTTAAAACAACAATAATATTGCAAAAACCAAACAAAACAATTACATCAATGCAAAAAAGTAGCAGAAAAATGCCTAAAAATAAAAAACTCAAAACAAATGTTTCAATTTCATGCAATCGCTAATGAAAACGAAAATGCGCACACAAATCACACGCGAGCAACATTGAACTTGAAAAGATATCACTTTGCTTTGAGAATATGTTTTTTCTGAGCGCTGAATACTAATTTATGGCTACTTAAGTGTTGTTCCAACAACATTTTTGTGTGTTCTCGCATAATTTCTATTTTGTTGTTGTTGCCAATGAGTCAATGAATGTGCGTGCTGGTTGGCGGTGTGGCGCGCAGCTTCATTAATGTGCCACATAATTTGTAGGTGATGTCAAACGGTGTTACTTAGCTGCTTGTTTGCATGTTTGTTTTATTTGTAAAATTTGCAGTGGCGTTGCAAAAAATATTGTCTCATTTATTTTAATACAATAATCCTTCGAATGGCAAGTTGGCTTGGAAGTTGGATTTCTGAGGTTTCAAAAATATAATTTTCATCAAAATAAATCAAGTATATTTGTTCTGCTGAAAGATAACGACCTTTTGGAAAATTCAGTCAGATAGACGAATGAGTCTCGGTAAGCCAGCATTTAGAAAGAACTTAGACCAATATATTTTAAAGTAAAGCTATTTATCTAAAGCTATTTAGCTAGTTCTCTAGATGAGATCGGCGAGTGGCAAAATCCTGTCGATCTTCTGAGTGGCCTCTGCAATGTTTGTTGTTATTTAGTTGTACCATGTCGCAATTGCTGACCATGTGTTTAAATTAAAAAATTCTTCTGAGTGCCAGTGGTAGATGCTGCTTGGAAGAAGAAGCTTAATGCCTAAGTAGATATCAAGTCGCATTTTTGATGAGGTTCAACTATGGGAATGTTTCAGCAGTCAATGGGATCTGTAATAGAACCTAACCTAACTAATTAACGAAGAAAAGTAATTCGAGATCCACTAAAAATGACTTAAGTCATATTTCATCACTTCTTTTACATTTCTACGCCACTGCCTGATGAGCACATACACAATTCACAAATTTATGTTTGAGTGTGTGAAAACACTATAAAGGACGTTGAGGCGATATTAATACGTATGTGTACGAATAAATAAAAAAACACAATGTTAATAAACGGCAGATCAGCGTATTCAGCGACTCAAAGCGAATTGAGCTCAAGTTCAGGACGACAAATAAAACATACTTTTCGTACATTCGTGTGTGTGTGCGCAACATCAATATCACAAAGTACACGCGATTTGTTTGTATGCGACAGTGCTTTTAATTACAGTTTCAGATACATATTAAGTGATCGACAACTTCGCATGTTCGCAGAGCGCGAGGTTTAAAGTCACATATTCAGGTTCAGGTTCAGGTGTAAATTAAATATACGTAAAGCGCGGAGCGGGTGGCCGCGTTGAATCCTCAAGCTGGAGTCAGTGCTTTATGCGTCAAATGCAATTCCATGAAATTCCTGGAGGCATTTAAATTGCCATAAATTAATAAGTATGCGCAGCGGCTATTAGCTCGAGACACAGTGTCACATTGTCGTTCGTCCATTGGCGTAGTGTCTTGCACACATACAAGAAAGACATTCAAATGTTTATGAAAAGAACTGTGTGCCAAACTAGCAGCATTCATGGCGCGTGTTTAAAATCTTGAAATTTTATATGCAGATCAACAACAGACGACTAAGCTTTTTTGGAGGCGTACTACCTACACATGTTCATAATTGCATATATACAATACTAATATATAGAACATAATTACCGAATTGCTGACAAATCAGCTAAAAATCACAGTAAATTAATAAAAGCCAAATCATAGCGACATATTTGTTTGAACTCCACTAAGCGGTGAATAATTATTGGCGTTTTGTTGCTACTCAATTAGTGTAGTGAAAAATTCGCAAAAACTCAAATATACAAGTGGTAGAGCTAAAAAAATTTAATGAAAATCTCTGCTACTAAGCGGCTTTTCGTGGAATGTCAGCGACATATCAAATGCAATTAATGCATGTTGAACGCTGATATATTGAATTACATGCATATAAAGCACAATAAATAATATGATTCTTTGGAAATGTGTGCAAACTATTTATTTTTGTTTTGTTAATTATTTAAATGAAATACTTTTCATATTTTTTCTACATATTTATCTTTCAGTTAATTGCTTCCAAATGTTTTGAATTTTATTTTATTTTAATCTTTTCTATTTTTTTGCAAAGGTTTGCATGTGATTCATTCAACTAGACATGTCCGAGTTTGTCGCTTAAGTCTTTTGTTAATCGGCGCCACCTCTCTGTTAATAGCAGTTAATTGTGTGCAGCAAATGAAACGGCTACACTCAGTTTTCTTTACAAATAATTAGCTATTTAGAATGCTGGTACTCGCAAGAACTGTAATAAATCGAATCGTGTTAACATTTTTCTGCATTGCAAAAGAATTCTGACTTATGTTTGAAATAAAATATACAAGAAAACTTTCGAAAATGACATTCGCAATTAAGAAAGCGAGTGTGTACTTTGACTACACATTGCAATGGAATGTACTAGGATATAGAAGTAACACATATTCTTGTTATAAAATTGAAAGAATATTGAAATGTGAAAAGTCAGTATAATACATCATTAAGTTATTTATACAATAACTGTGAGGCACTAATTATCCTCTTAAATCCTTTTGATAAAAATTTTAAATGAAAAATATTGTATTTTTATTTTCTCTACACTAAACCTAGATATTTCTCAAAACATGTACAATACAATATTATCTAACGCTATAATATAAATTAATATAAGAGACCATCGGTAATATTTCAATGCTAATATGGGGTTTAATGAAATAAAAAATAAAATAAAAAAAAATTTCGCAAATAGACTCAAAAATATGTTTATAAACTACATTTTTTCTATTATTTCAATTATGTATAACATTTTTCGATCAAGCGTCTATGACAAATGCTGCAAGGAGTCAAAGTTGTATGTTCGAAAAAAGAAATATTTTTTCATTTTTAAATAGCTATCTAAATAATGCTCACTAAATATCACAATTTAAAATTATAATTTACCACAAAAACATAAACGTGAACACTAATGATTTCAGAAATTGGATAAATCAGCCACAAATCACATTAATAATGTCAACAACTCAGTAAATGAATTCAGCTGAAATTAATTGGCACTTGCCGTTAATTAGAAAAAATCTATTCGCTAATTAGAAATCAAAATCAGAAGTGGCCAAGCAATAAATATTTCAACGCAGTACATTTAATTTTGCATTAAAAATGCTTGCAGGTGCTTAAGCCCACGCCAACTGCAGCCACGAATTTCGGCAAAACGGCAAGTTAAAATGAATATTATTAAAGCGCAAGTATATACTAAGCGCATAATTATATGCCGTTAAAAATAATAAATAAAAGATAATCATTAAACAGCGTTGTGCGTTCATAAAATGCGAATTTGCGAATATTTTCCCAGACAAATAACTGCCCACACACATGTGATATGCGCAGATATTAATTCGCATTTGTTGGCATTGTGGTTGTCGTTCATGTTGTATTGCGTTGCGCAGTTGTAATGATGTTTTGCATAATTTATGGTTGAATTAACAGTTGGCGGTTGGCCGCTTACAAAGTTGGCATCTGTGCTAGTCACACTCATTGCAATAAAACTGCGGCTGATCAGCGTACAACAACAGCAAAAATATGTTTGATGTTAATCCATGGCAGTATTGTGTGTTCAGTACTCTTTGGTAAATTGAATTTTTGAAACTACTGATTGTTCTTTGCCTTCACAATTGTGTTCTCCCTGCAATTGCTGGATTGCTGGTGTCTCTAATGCGATCTCGTATATAATAAAAGAACAAAATATAGCAATTTTGCATTGCTCTGCGTGTAACAACAGTTGCGATTATTAATGAACTGTCAGTGGCGACAAAATGCTCTGCAGCCAGTTGCCGCATGTACTTACGCCTTCGTGGCAAGCGGCCTGCTGCAGCGCAACAATTCGAAGTTTCTGCTAAACAATTTTCGAAAACACGAAAAGGTAGGAAAAACATTTTGGTTTGAACACAGCAAAACACGAAAATCAAATCAAATCAGGAGTAAAATACATTATTTCGGTTATGTGTCTGGTGGGCAGGCAACATAAAATGCCACTGCTACTACTAGTAGATTTTGATAATTTTGTTTTACTGCTGAGCCAAGCAGCGCTTGTAACATTATTATTATTTTTTGTTTTCTTAGAGTAATAATCATAATTTATTTTTTGCATGGACTTATATTGCTAGCAGCTGTGGGAGGATATTTTTTAATAACAAAAATAATTTTTTGGAGATCGATCGTACATGGAAAAAAATTTCGATTCGTTTGCTCTTGTGAGTGAATTTTCTTCATAGATTTCATGTACTTCTTCGAAGGCCGTATTGTACTAATATACATAACTTAAATTTATTCTACCTCACTAGTTTTCTCAAATTTCTGAGAATATTCTTAACTTTTAGAGATATTCATTCCTGGTCTCATTTGAAACTAAATTGCTTTCTTTTTTTCACATAAAATATCTTCCGTTTTGAAAAAACTATTAACGTGTTAATTTTTTTTCAAATACATCGCTTTAGACCTTTTTCCAATAGACATGATCACGACAGATTTTTCTTATGTGACACGTTTCTCAACATTATTGTTTACAGTTCAAACATATTCTCAAAATCAACACTGTGTATCTAACATAAATACCGTTGAGGCCCAATAGAACTTAGTTACTTTAGCTGCTGCACAAGTTTGGACAAATATTTCGGCCGTTCCCACGATGGTCGGGTCTACATAACAGGGACGCGCCTGGATTTCTATCCGACGAAGGAATATCCAGTCGACAGTATTCCTCAAAATTATTTGAGAAATATTCCACAACAACAATTAATAGTTCGAACAATTTGTCCAATTGGCCCAGAATTTGAAATATAAACTCACTTTAAAGGCAAGGCAATATGCTGCCACTTGTGCGCGTGCGCAATAACGATCCAACTTAACACAGTGACCCACAAATGAGCTACAGAAGCAGCAGCAACTGTAATCCTTAAGAGCAACAAATGCGAGAATTTGAAAAGGCTCACCACAGTTGATTAAAGAACCACAAAATACACTAACCGACACGCTGACCAAAAGCGCAAACCAATAGCGCGCTAACCACACAAAGCAAGCAGATATCAGTACTATGGAGAGCGGCAGATTAACGCCCATGCGGGATGGGCTGCCTATTTTGATTATTTCCATCATCATCATCATCATCTTCAACACTAGCTGTCGTTGCTGCTCTCGTTGCTTTACTTTCAGTGTGTTTTTATTGTGGATTTGCGGTTATCACTCACGTTCCACCAGCCGCATCGTCATATCTGCGCTTCAACTTGTCCAGAGCTGCCAACAGCAACTATGAGTTTATACAATTCTATTTATTTTCAATTTCGGTTCTGGGTCTCGCGGTCTGGCAATGGTGTTGTCGGTTGTTGTGGTAGTTGTAGTTGGCGCTGGCGGTGTTGGTGGCGAAGCGAGTGTTGAAGTCGTGAGTTGTGATTTTGCGCGCATACGCGTACACTTGCTTCAACTGCAACCGCAATTACAGCTGTGACCATGCGCAGCTACCAACGACGGACACTACAATCACACATACATACAAATATAATAAGGCAGTGAAGCAGTCACTTTGTTGCAGATGCGCAAACTCATTCGCTGATTTATTTCATTTTATTACCTGGTGAGTTGGTCAAAAGTGTATGCCGTCCACTCGCTTTAATTTGCCAATCGTCCTTTCGAGTAAATAAGGTTGCTAAAACAACAACAACAATGTAGTGAAAAATGAAAAAAATAAAGTAAAATGGCAATGGCGAGTTAGTCACCGAGCGTAAATGTTGCATCATCAGTCGCACATGCGCAGTGAAGAGTGAGCACAAATCTACAACAAAAGCAAGAGAAAACAGAGTTAAAATATTGCCAGTGTACATCAGGTGCTTACTCATTAATAGTTTCGCTGTGACCATGATTACTGACACCCGGCTAGTTCGTGCTACAATTCACTTGCTAAAGGCGGAAATAATGAAGGAAATGTACTGGCGACCTTTAGACTTATCTCTCCTTAGACTTTCTTAGCCTTCTTATAAACCAAAAGTGTATTAGCTTGCTTATTGGTAAGCACTTAATATTAGATTTTGAAACACCTCCATAAATCACACCCTTTGAATGTGATATTTTGATTTATCTATGTAGTTAAATATGTTCCTACAATTTTTCAAATTCACTTGCCGTGAAAGTTTACTCTTCATTCCGCCGATATCAAAATCAAAATACCACTAAATTGTCCAAGTGCATTAAAAGTGTATTAGCCTTATCCTAGTTTCAGCAGGCCCCATTACATTTTCTGGCAAAATACTCGGTATATACATACTTAATTTCAATGATTTATGAACGATGCTATTGCAACTGTGCAACATGTAAAATCACCATTTGCTTGCCGTAAAATTCGTGTGTGAGTCTGACAGCTACAATGGTAGCCACAACAGCATATTCGGCGAACAACATTATTATGAATATTCTGCAGCTACATACCTACACCCAACCATAGTGGCATGCATTCGCCACTCGTTATTTAGCCATAATATCAATTTCCATATGGACTTTTATGCCAATAAATCAAAATTCTACAAAAACAGAAAACATTTATAAGCTCAAGCACACACACACAATTAACTTGAATGCTAAAATGTTTTAAGTACACAATAAACGTTGCCTTAAAAGGTGCCTTTGTGCTCCGAGCTTAGCAACAATTGCTGCATTTGAGCACCATTGCTCACTCCCGTCGCTTGGCTTTATTGACGGAGGCTGCCGCGTATATTGCGTTTAGCTGCTGCTGGCTGTTATGCATAGCTTTTGCTGCCTGGTACTCCTTGCAACAATTTGCATACTTCAATTTTATATTTGTGTTGTTGCTCTTGTTGTTGTTCAACGCTTATGGTCTGCCCTAATAGCTATCTATTAGCCATATTTCAAAATTAATCCAACTGCCAACAGTGTATATACAAGTGCATACAGGCATATGTTGCATGCTCAGTGGCCATTGATATTTCATGTGTGCAACATGTTGCTAAATCATACATGCAAGCAACTTGAAAAATATGATTTCGTATGTAACAACATTTGTGTTTATGCTTGTATGAGCATCCAGAGACTTGTGTTGCACGTTCGCGTTTGTGTGCCAGCAATGACATGTGGTGTTAACTAAAGTAAATCAATTGTCTCGGTTGCAGCAGTTAGTGAAGTTATTACTCAATTAATCGCCCGCAGGCTATCTGAGCGGTATCCGACAAATCAATCTGGCGACCGACATGATAGTGTATAGTTTATAAATGGACATTTTTGGGGCTTAGCTGTGCATGTCACGTCAAAGTTAACAATATATTATTCAACTCTAAGCGAAATGTGTCTGAAATCACTTTTCGGTGAAATATTTCTATTTTATTAAATATCGTTTAGTTGAAGCTTCATTTTATAAATAAATCTAGCCTCATATATATCTAATCCTGGTATTTGGGCATTAGAATTAAAAAGAAACTTATTGCTTTCCAGACAGATTTTATTGCTAAACAGATGATCATTGATTAAATATAAACAAAAGTCCATAAAAATTTTATAAAAAAATTGCATCAAAAAAGTAATGCGAAGGTAATCATTAGTTGACCTACTAAATTTGTTATTTTTAATTTTTTATGCAAACACAAAAAATACCAAAAATTATGCTATACAAGAAAAGCGACAACTACTCGACTCTAATAATATCTAAACAAGAATGTTGCTGCAACTTGAAATTAATACGACGTGTTGTTGTTGCTTGGCAGCTGGCAGTGTGTTGGCAGGCAACACATTGCTGGACAAAGTTTTATTTGCAACATGGTTTCCTCAATTTTTCGAGCTGCAATGTGCTACCACAGCCTTTGCTGTACTCTCCTTTGCGATGTGTGCCCTTTATATAGAATTATTTTAGATTAATTTATTTCCTAGTCGTTCTAATCTCTTTTGTTTCGTTTTCCTTGCTTTTTTTCCTATTGAACACGGTCGGGCAACAATCTTGGTGTCCTGTCCATTTTTTGCTCAATTGTGTAGAAAAAAATAAATTGAACAAAAATACGGCAGGCATTTTGACACACGTTCAATATGCTGATTGTTGTTCTTGCTATTGTTTTATAGCTCTATTTTGCTTGCTATTGCATTATAACACAGATTAATGCTGTTATTAGGTCAATTGGACGGCTGTTAAACAGCTTTCCAACTCGCCGGCTTAGCCGCCTCAATCTCAACGCTCGGTGAATGGCTCCTGGTACAAGCACCGACTTTCCACTTGTCTGCTGTCTGCAAGTACTGTCCTTTAGATTCCTTTTTTCTCTATACTTTACTGGTGTAATTTTTCACGAGCTTGATTCCTGGGAAGAATTATATGCGGCTGGTGCTGTATTATTGGTTGAGGTGGCTAACCGGTGCCAGCAACCCTAATTTGTAGCTAAACATTTGTTTTGGTTAAGGGCACAAAATGCTGTTGCCCATTTGTAAGCTGATGATTTATGGCGCAGTAGTAACAACAACAATAGCAACACCAACAATAATATCAGTATATTGAGATTAGCAAAAAGCCTGTCATGATGAGTCGACAACAAACGTGGAGAATCTGACTTACTCATAAAATGTTGCTCAGCAGCTAGTTGATGGCACGTTGCAGCAGCAAATAGGAGAAACAAGAACTTAGTGAAAATTAAATAAAAATTATGCAGTCAACATATTAAGTAACGTCACGTTTAAATAAAACAAAAATAAGTAAACTTGTATACTTGCTACAAAAAAGCACCTGGCTACTCCTGACGCTATCACAGTGTAGCGCCACATGTAATAGCGTCAGGAGTACAAGTAGCCCATAACTATTAGCTGCCATTTATGTCCGACATATGCAAGGCATAATAATATCAAAGTCATGTTTAGTTATGTTTTTCCCCACTCCGCGGCATAGCCTCCTATTGCTCTAAATGAATAGTAATAACTTCTTGCTCTTCCTTCGATGGCCAGTTTTACATAGATACATTCGCGAATGAGGTGGATGAACATGACCACTTATGAGAGCTGACAAGTTGAAACTGTCTGAGACAACGTCTACTGGTAGGCGCCACTAAATAAGCAGAAAACGCCACAAAAATAGCAAATATGTAAAAAAAATCCATAAGAAATTAATAATAAACCGCAGCACAAGACAAAATAGTGACTTTACTGTCCGCATAGGCGCATCTGCATATGTAAACAAAGCATAAATAAATCGCAACATGTAAGCTTTGTGTAGCTACGGGCCTAATGTAAACAATAATAGCAACAAACACGCGTGTCGAACGTTTCAGTCGTTGTGATCGAGCAGTCTACTCGGACTTGACTTGAAATGAAGCGAGTCTGTTCATCGCCGTCGTAATTCACTCATCCAGTTGAACATGATCTCTGTGTTCTATATAGGTCTTCGCTGTGACACTGTACAAATTCTTAAAGTTTCTTCAGACAGTAAATATTTTAATATTTAAGGTTTACATAAGAATACTTAAGAGCAATAAGGTCTAAAAATATTAGACCGTAAATTAATAATCTTGGAGTACTTTTTTTAAGACTGCGAGTAAGAACATAGACCTCCCAATTGGAATCATGTCATTTAATGATCTTAAAAGAATAAAGCGCTTTTCATAAGGATGTATTTAAGAGGTTCCTAGTCCATTTAACCTAAATATTATGACTTTCGTGGCAACAACCGAAGCTATAGCCTGCATAATGGATATAATAAAGTTCGTCCCTCCGTCTTTCTAGGAATCAAATATCAGTTTGAACAAGAATTTTATGTAAATATAAATATTTTTCTCTACAAACTAGACCACCACTAATCCTGATTTTTTAGTTTTCTATATAAACAGTTTACTAGTTTGTTGCACAACTATCGCCTTTGTATCATATTATATTAAATGTATGCGCGCATCACGACACAAAACCTGAAAGACGAGCGGCAAAAGCGCGCTGATAAGGTACTTTACACACTTGTAGTACAAACACAACCATGCAAATGAACACATTCGTATAATCAATAAAATAAGGAAGAAAAATGTTATGAAGAACACGATCGAGAAGAGTTGCCACTTGGCCATCAGCTTAAGCGTTGGGCCATCAATTAGTTGAATTAAATTGCAATTTCTTGCCCCATCACCTGTAATTTGCTCACTCATTCTGCTTCCAATTTTGCTGCCAACAAGTTGCCTATAATCTCAAAGCGACGCTGAGTAGCTTCTGAAAAGGAAGCGACACTGATTTGTGGTCGTGCACCTTCGTAGGAGCAGGAGGCTCTTATATATGTAGCAATTTTAGCCAATTAACACTGTTTGATGGCTTGCCAGGTCGACTGGTTATGGTTGCATATTTTGCAGTTTGTTCGCGGTTGTTTGTTATTGTTGCTAGTTTATTAGCACTCGTTTTAGGCGGATGTTGGCGGTGGTTGGGTTTGTCGGAACAGTTCTTTTCTTGTCTTAAATGTGTATGAGAACCATTAGCAGTTCGTTAAATTAATGGTATATTAAATATGATATTTCAGAGGCATGCATAGATTGGCAGGTACTTATGTTTATTGGATTAGTAAATACATGAGTTGTACAAACATTTTGTTCAAGTAGGTAAAGTTAAATAAAAATTCGTAATTAATTCGTTTTAAGAATTTGTTGAGAGTGACGAATTGAAGATTCAACTGGTATAAATGTGATAAACTGGTATACATACAGAATAACAAGCGGTTATACCACTTTAAGGAGGTATCCAATTATTATATAGCGTTCAAGTCAAACTGAACAAAATATCTGCTTATTATCCTGACTGCTAATTATGCTCTAAGAGTGTATCGGGTATGCATTGAAATATTTGCCTACACAAATATCTCTGTATGAATGGAAAATATTAGTAACAAGTTATTTGTAGCACATACCAATAACGACTTGACAGACAACTTGACTGGCAAAAGAGTGAAATTAGAAGACAAGCAAATAGGTAAACATATCGCATAAAAATAGCCGGACAGAAATGTGTGAACAAAACATAAATAAGCGCAAGCAGAACGACAGTTAGATAGACAACTGATTGGCATTGTAAATAACTAGACTAACATAGGTAGGAAAAATCTACAACTAACACAGACATCATGAAAAGAGTGGTGGTGAGAGGTGGCAGTGTATGGTTAACAGTTAGAAAGAACAGTGCTCGTAAAATGTTTGAAGCCCCAGAGGTCAATATGACAAGCCAAATAAACACTTTTTCATTTAGCACTTGAGCTTATGTGTGAGTGCATATAATACTTATGGGACAGTATAAGACCATAAAGGCAATGGATATACCAGTCTTTTCGAAAAAATTTAACTAGAGAAATAATAATTTTCAATTCTTCTATTCTTCATACAACATCATACACACACATACATATGTATTTACAGTGTATTTTCATTTCTTGTTTTCCCCATAAACCTCGTCCGCTTCGCATATTTAACGCATTAATGTTACAGTAGTCATAAATCTAAGTACTGCTAAATTGTAAGCAATTATTGCGGGGCCTTAAGTGGAAAATCGAATATGTAAACATTTTTGTTAAACATAAAATGCGTTGCAAAACCAAGGAACATTGAACAACTGCAACTGGGAGGTCAACCATTGTCAACAGGCATGCAAATTTGCGCAGAGTACCCGCGTTCATACAATGAAATTACGAGAAACATATGAAAAATAAAGAAAAGATAAAAACCAAAAACCAATAGAATATAGCCAGCAAATTTGCAACTGCAAAAAAGGAACTGAGTAATAAATTGCAAAAAAACGGCATCAATATAACAACAAAGTATACATATGTATGAGCATATTTGAGTTGTGTATTAACTTGTACTTGCTTTGTTTGGCTGTAGATTCTTACAAATGTATGTACACGTATGTACGAGTATGAGTGTATACATGGAGGAAGCAGCGTGCAGCATCAGCCATTAAACATTTGCTCAACTCAAGCATAAATGCGGAATTTCATGTTGGTGAGAGAAATCAGAGAAATGTTTTCACTTCTAATTTGGGTAAATTTCCTTGCAACACCCAATGGTAATGGCAACGGCAGTAAGCAACAATGAGGCATGTGCAACAACATTGTGCCTAGTGAGTGTACTCTAAGCAAACACATATACACAAACACACATTAATACGCCTATAAGGCAACAAGACTTAGAGTAAGCTTAAACACCAAAGCCTGTGTTTGAGTAATATATGTGTGTGATTAGCTGCGTTAAGTAATTTTAGCCAAAATAGGCACAAAAATCTCGACAACCGACCGTAAACAGTTCAAACAATAGCTACAACAGCAATAAAAAGAGTAACAAAATAAAAAAATACTAAAACACAAATACAAACGCAATTCCGGCAGTGTTTACACCGGAGCACAGGTTGTTAATAGGCATAAGAAGCTACTGCGACACGTTTGAGAGAAAAAAAGACAGAAGTAAATAAATACGTTTACAATTTTAGCACACGAGAGTTGCAATGAGTTGAAAAAAATATTAACAAAATACGCTTAACGGCAAATACCAATACGGGCGGAAAACAAATAAAAGCAACAATGACATAGCGAACTTGGCGCAGTACATGCACGTATTGTTGCTGCTGTGGTTGCCATTGTTGTTGTTTAAAGTATTATATTCCTCTTAAACTTGCTCAGTAACAACAACAGTAACAGCAATGGTGTTTAGCTGATTGTCAAGTGCAGCTAACTCCTTTACGGTCGCTGCTACCAAATGAAGTTATTATGCCGTAAAGGCACGCAACCAACACACATTGTTGAAACGCTCTTCGAAGCGCACTCTCAGCGTCGTACAAGTATTTAAGCTATTTCCTCAACTTATACATATGCATGCATTTGTTCAAAAACGCTTTGGCATCAATGTGCATTCGGACACTTGATTGACATGGCCGAGCGCAAAAAAGTAAGCAATTACTGCATTACAAGTATGGACAGAATATGGACAGAATTTTGACGAATGCGCAGGCACAATGAGCAACTGATAAATTAGTAAGTGAATAGAAAACTGTCTACAGAGTCTGGAAGAGGTGTGTGAATCAGATGAAGCGCTATGTTAAAGATAGAGTAATGATTGAAATTTTTCTTGTAATGAAAATCGATTTCAAAAAGTAAAGTACGGGTTTCAGGGAAGCCCTGAAAGTATTTACAGCGAGAAGTGAGCCTAAGCCAAATCGATTTTAATAGAAAAAATTTTGAAAATTTTTTAAAGAACGTAAAACGGTAAATAAGCAAGAAAGCTCACAACAAAATTACCTGGCTAGGACAGTGTCATTGAGGTAGTTATTGTTTTTCATGTCATGTTATCGTTTTCCAACAGACAGTTGACAGAAAAGACAACAACTAAAGAGAACGTAATGAAATAAGACTAAAAGCAAGGCAAGTGAAGTTGTACTTCAAGGTATTTAGTAGCAAGCCCCTAAAGCAGGCAGTAGTGTGGCAATAAGGCAGTGGTGTTGTCTGACATGACAGTAATGTGCAAAATGCTTGCCACAAGAACAGCTGCGCTGCGCTAATGTGACAGTTACAGCAACCAAGTTACAAAGGCACAACAACAAAAACGAAGCAGAAATATTTTAAGAGGGCAGCCAGCAGGCGAACGAGCCAAATTGTCGGCAAACCGCGTGAGAAAGTAAAAATACAACACTAGCAGCGGCCAGTTAGTGGGTGTACAGCCCGGTTATTGTTTTGGATTTGGGAAATTTCAACAGTTGCATAAGCATGTAAGGACTTTTTTGCGTTCAGACATATGTAATTAAACTATTTTTTGTACTTTTAGCGTAGAGACGGAAACTGCAAAGTTAACATTCTGTTAATATTAACTTTTCTCTTAAAAATTGTCTTTTTCTAACTGTATATGTGCATAGATTTAGTTAAGTTCTGCTAAAAATCAGCAATTTTGTCAGCGTTTGACGCTTTGGCTTGTTGCATACTAATGCTGAGATAGAAATGTTTCGTTCACTAGGAAATGTTAACAAATTCGTGTGTATAATAAAAATGTTGAAAATTGTTTTGAAAAATATTGTTTTAAATTAAGAAATTATAAATTAAAATTACAAAAAGCTAAAATTTTTATTATAAATCTGGGAATTTTTTGTATTTTCATAATAACATTTAGAAAATCATGTAAAATTTATAATTTATAAAAAAATATTTTTATCTTTCATTTTATAAGAAATACTTTATTACTATCACATATTAAACGAAGGTATTTCAATATTAATACAAAATTAAAATCACAATGATGTACGAGTATGGGGCGCTTCTACAACCCTACTGCTGATGTTGCCGCTTTCATTGAACTCTGTATCCGCTTCCGGGATCTGAGCTGGGCGGTGATAATAGCTTCAAAATATGTGTCGCGCTGACATTTGAATTGCCGCCGTTCGGTGCAGCAGGTGGACAAAGTTGCAGATTTATTTGTGTTGGCAGGACGTGTTGCTGCTGCGATTGCTGGTGCAGCGTTGAGTTCTTCCGTGGTGGTGGCCTGTTTGGGGTGATACGACTGCGGATGAGAAAAAAACATAAAAAAAAAGGGGTGACGATAAAATAATTGCATTTTAATTGCATTGTATTGAATTTGAGCAACAGTTATGCATAATTATTATGGTTTCTTTGGTTTATTTAATAGTACAATATTATTACACTGTGCTACAAATTATTGAAAAATTACTATTTTTTATTTTTTTTTTTTTTTTGAAATAGTATAATATAAGATTTTCTCAACTTTTTTTCATATTTTGATTTTTAATTTTATTCCAAAAATTTGTTTTTAAATATTTTTTCTTAGAGAATGGTTTGATTGAGTTTTTGTAAAACACTGTTGAGTAATAAAATGTTTTCCAGCATCCTCACTTTTCATGTATTAAAATACTATGTAGTACAGTGTAAAAATAGAAATATGTATCTCCCGCCAATTGCGCGCACTAACCTGATTGAAGTGCTAACTATAACCGTAGCTCGCATTCAGGTTGTTCATTGTTGCATTATTATTGTTATTATTGCACGTTGAGGCCACACGCGCGCTTTGACAAACATCAATCCTATCACTGCCGCCATTGATGCCAGCTTTGAACTTGAGCTTCTACGGGTTGAGCAGGCGATGTTCTGCCATTCAAGTTTGGGTCAACGAGGCCATCGTAGGTGTTGCAGAGAGCCTCTCTGTATTTGGTAACTGAAATATAGAGTATAGAGGTTGAGGAGTTCAAAGTGATGCTTAAAGAGTATGTTAGCTTAAGTGTTGGGGTTAATAAAAAAGTCTGAAATGAAAAACAACTAAATATTTGTCTTTCAAGATAGGGCCATATTAGTTCCTTATTCACCAAACTTACAAGAAACTATAGGCAAAATTAAACATCGCGTACAAACTCATGAGGTATTTTGTCAGGCACTGCCAGTTGAAGAAGCTGTTAAAGGCTGTGGCAATGCGGCAACTGTTATGGACGCTGAATCCACCACTAAGCAATTGTAATCAAATTTTTAAGCAGCTTTCTTGCCTTACTATATGTATGTATATGTACATGCTTGAGCTCATTGACCTTCGTAGAAACAAATTGTCGTCAATACCACTGCCTCTCATGCCACTTGCTGCACCATCCAACATCAGCAATAAATGGGCAATATTGCCACATTAATGAAGGTAATGCGCGCAGCAATTAATGCTGTTGCAGCTTTGACCGTCACTGCTAATGACCGCTTGGAATCGGTGGCAGCTGTCAGCCGGTCAGCAGAGGTGTTAAACTTCTTGTTGCTGCAACACAACTGCCGATAACATCCGCAGAGTGGCGACACATGCGTCGCGTCGCGTGTTCAATAACTGCGTCATTCATGTCAATATCGGTATCGGCAGCTTCCACCTTGTGCCACAACATTGGCAACAATATTGCCAGCATTGCACTAAGATTGCCGCTGCAGCCACTGAACGCCAGCTTGCGTCGAGTTCATTCATTCACCGTTTTTATTGCCGTTCGTTTTATTGACAGCGCGCGTAATTTGTTGTCGCCACTACCACTTTACCTTACACCCAAACGGCGTCATATAGCAGTACTCGCTTGACTTTACCTGCTGTAGCATGCAACATGCGGCTCGGTTGCTCCTTAGCGCTAAAGTCATATCGGTTTATTAGCGCCTACCTTCCTTCTGCGCTGTTTTTATTTGCTTATTCAGAAGCTTATGAATGCTTATGCGCCGTTGACGTTTACGATGCTCATATGGCAGCCAACATAGCTTAAATGAGTCTATATGGCTATCGCAGCAACAATAAAAACAAATTGCCTATTATAACAGTAGATATGTGTATATATACATTTGGCATATGTGCCACGCGCTATAAATTATGAGCTCCTCAATTTACGTAGTTGCTTTTTAGCTTGTGTTGTTGCTCTTCAAGCCATTGATTCATGCATCTCTGCCACAGTACAAGCCAACGCTTTCATTGCTTTATCATATTTTTTATTCTTTATTTTATTGTTAATGTTATTGTTGTAATATTAATTTATGTTTAAACAGCAATTGTTATTGTTTTTTTAAGTGTGTTTGTGCATTTTTTATCGTCGCTTAAATGCATGTCACGCGCTAAGATGCTCAACGATGGCCGGAGCTAGAACTAGAGAGAAAAGGGGAAAGCGCGGTTTGATGCACTTACTGGAATGCAGAGCGCAAGCAAATACATTCACACACACATATAATATTCAATGCGCTGCAACATTTTGTCAGCAATCTAGAAAGGCTATGACAGCCTCTACTCTGTTGCACTAATCTATCTCAGGATCGCCGTGCTGTTGCTGCGCGCATAAACGTGCATTTCCGTTGCCACTCAACTCTGTTGCTAATATTGGGAATTTCATTTGATGTCTTTAATGCATTTCTTGACATTTGTGGCATAGATTCAAGCAGTTAACCCGAACTAAATCGAGTTCGAGATGACGCAAATCGCAATTAATGCAATGCTCAGAGAAATATAGATTTGTAAATGTTGTTCGAGATAAATTATGGAATTTTATGATTTTCTTGTTGACCCAAATATCACTAAAGTGTAACTTATATGTAATAAATAAAGTCAATTAGATACTTGTGCGTCTCCTAAGACAAATTTTAATTTGCTCACCGGAGTTAAGGGAAATAAATCAGTAGTATTAGACATTACTGGGTAACTATTGGAAACTGTTGTTCACGGTAAGATAAACTAAAAAGTATTTTGTAACGAGGCAGGCTGAGACGTGCTTCATTAATAAAATCGGCTTTATCTATAATTTCAGCTGATGAGAGCTTCTGATGGTTGTTTATTTTGTATTAAAACAACTTTTTCAATTTTATTTTTAGTTTTTGCCAATTTTAAGTTTAAAGTGTATGATATTTCAGTATATTCATCAATTTTTATATGTATATGAATATTAAATTAAATTAAATTAATTTCTCAAATATTTATTTTTTCGCTTTTCTCAAGCGAGTTTCGCGCTTAAGTCTTTTATGCGAAGAAACATGGCAAATAAGTCTGATTTTATGACGGCCGTTAAAAATCACTTCAACTCAGTATTAAAAAGAAACCTTAAATATGCAAATGCATTTTTATATTTAATCAGCAATTTGGCTACCGTTTTGCCTGCCACTAAATACTAAAGTAATTCAGCAAAGCAACAACAAAAACAATTCGTTTAGGTGACAAATTGCCGGACTTGCAGAGGACAACAGCAAAAAAGTGCTATAGAAATTACTTGATTGACATAACAACAAATTGTTTATTATTTTTAAATAGCACACATAGAATACTAAAAGCGGCAGCAGTTGTTCGGTTGCCAGGCTATATCTACATGTGTATGTATTAATTTACATGCGCATATTTATGATTATTAGGTTTGGTTGCATAAATTTATGCAACTGCGTCAATGTTGGCGATTGCAACAGCACCGCGCAAGTCGTGCAGCAGCCGCGTCAGCTGACCCAGAAATTGTTGCGTATTGCGTTCGCAAACGCCACCAGCGAGTCAAACGAAAATGAGTTGAATTAAGTGGCATGTTTATTCTAATATTTCTAGCATTCATTGCAACAAAAGTTTACATTTTCTGTTGCATTTTATTGTCCATTTTTGTCGTAAAATTACTTTTTGGGCATTGAGGCAATGTTGGTCTCGATGTTGTTGTTAGTGTTGCTGCTGGTCCGTGTAATAAATTCTTACATACCATCGTGTCCAACTCAAATGCTTAAGCGTTGCTGCCTGTCTGTGCCACGCGGCGCCGCCAATTGTCGCAGACACCAAGCAACACAACACATTTGTTTGCTGAACTCCTATGCAAAAAGCTACTGTTATTTTGTTGTAGTTACTGCACAAACACAACAACAAATATCAAGCTGGCGTTGACTCACCCTGTGCTGAGAATAATTTTGTGTTGAGTAAACGAATATTTATATCTGCGCCAAATCAGAGAAGACAATAGACAATACATTGGCAAGCCAAAACATGGTCTCACAACAACAACAACCATGGAAATGACAATACAACACTATTGCATTGGAATCAACGCGCATGCGCGCACATTAAGTCAATTATTTGCATGCTAATAGTGGAGCAACAGTGTAACAACAACACCAAAGCATACTCAAGCGAATATCTGAGTATATATGAGTATATAACAAATAGCAGCAATTCTCGAACGGTAGCACATTGAAAGAAGCAACAAATCTTGCGCAGATTTGCACTTGTCAGAAGAATTGGCAAAAAGCAGTCAGAAGCAGCGTATGGCAATAAACAAAGAAACGAGCCTGGATTTCGAAAAAAGTAAGGGAAAACAAAAATATATTACAACGTGTGGGACGACAGCAGAACTTGACAGTTGACTCGTGTGGCTAGATGTATTGATCGTTTGTTGTCGATGTTTGAGCAGAATGAGCGCAGAATGAGTTGGTGGTTGTGGAGAAAACAAACCAGAATTTTTCAAATGCAGTAGTAGCGAAGCAGGTGTTAGTGGACCAAATCCTGGAATTATGTTCGAAATTTAAACAAAAAATAATAATTTTATATACATTTCTAACCCCACATTTTATATTGTTGAAACGTTAAGTAAATAAAAAAAATCCAAAAAATAAAAATACATAAACTAATTATCTTTGACATTTCAGCAGTAACCCGCCCGTTAAGCCCGTTATACCTACTAATTTCAAAATCTATGTAAAAATTCACTTTGCGTAAATTTTTTCGCAAGCTTCACTCTCTATTTTTCAAGCAATATCAATGTTTGGCCTTTCAACAACAATAAAAGCTCTACACGTCTTCTTATTTTAAGCTGCGCAGAAGACGCATGGGTATGCGAGTAAACGACGATTGGTCAGCAAAACAGCTCAACTGACAGTGAGCAAAGTGAAAAAGACGCATTGTTGTGATGCGGTTCAATGGGTCAGCTATGTCACGATTCTTAGTTAAAGTGAGTCTCCTTTTTTCGATTTAGTTTCTATGGAAACACCAACAACTGCTTTGTCTGCGTTGCACTGTTAGTGACAACAAAAGCAAAAAAATTAAAGAAATCAATATTCCAAAGCGCACTTTAGTGTAATTGTATATGGAGGGGACTCTATTGATATATGAGCGATGTTGCAACAAAATCGGTTCGAAAAAGATAAGCAATACTTTATTTGAGAAAATTATATAGAAAAACTAGAAATGTAAAAAAATAATAAAAAATGTATTTTTCTTCACTAATTTCGATATAATGCTTATACGCTTGCGTTTACTCTCTTCTCACTAAAGAAAAAAAATACATAAACAACACAGACACACTTGAGCCGCAACTTGTTGTGTCGCTTCTTTCTCTATTCTCCACCTTCTATGCATCGTTAAGCAGCTTTGACTTTCAATTCAATTGCCTAACAACAACAGTGAATCAATAACAGAAAAATCAAGTAAAAAAAGTCCCACCACTTCACTCAGGGCATTGTTAGTTTTGGTCGGGTCATTTGGCATTACACCATATTTTCTTTTACGGGGTGATGATGATGATAATGTCATTAAGTTTGGAGTGCAAAAAGTTACATAAATTGTATGGCGTGCACGATTTTCCACGACGTTGAAGCCGATGCTGACGATGAAGCTGCCAAATTTAACAAAACTGCCGTCCATTCACAGCCTTGCTTCTCTCTTCCTCTCCAATGGCAACAGATAAGTTTTTCATTTTCGATTAGCGGCGCGAATATCGGTGGATTAACAAGCAAAAAAATAGAATATATTGGAAAGAAGGCAAAGAGGAAACAACAATAATAACTGTTATTCAAAAAAATAAAAATAAGAAAAACAGTCGCTTTACAAGAAAACAAAAATGCAACATTGGTTATACTGTTCATTGCTCACTTCTGCTGTTGGTGGCACGCCGAGTGCTAGACTGGTGGCGTTTGTTGGTGAAAAATCCGTCGCTCACTTCGCTATTATTTAATGATTTAGTACAACAGGTTGCTTTGCCTTTGCCTTTTGGGCACTGTGAAAAGTGAGTTTATTTGGACAAATGTTCTCCGTTAATTTAAAGCCGAATTTGCTCGCGAGACGTGTAAATGGGCTGCACGTGTGCAGCTGCTGACTTTTGTTTTATTAGCAATCGTCGCTAATTTTTCGTCAATTTATAAGTACCATGTGTGTGATTCTGAGCTGGAAATTTTCTAAAATTGAAATATTTTCTGTAATATAGAAATTTGTTAGAAAAAAATAAAATTAAATAATTATTGTTAAGTAGCTAACTAGCTGGCTAGTCTATCGTAATTTATTTTAATAGCTTAAAAGAATTTCCACCACAGTAAAAAACACTAAAATTCTACCTACACAAAATTCTAACGAAACAATTTAATGAAAATCACTAAATTATTTAGATAAGGAAGACAAATTGCATTTATATTATTGAGAACAGAGCGCAACGGGCCAAAGTAAATTGCTAGAAAAATACGATTATATCTAAATACGATTATTATATTTAACTCAGAAAGATACACGCCACAACCAATAAACTGAGAAAGTATGCCAAAGTAGAACAACAGCAACTACCTGCCGTCTCTAACTATGTCCAATAACTGCGCAAGTGCAGTGAAAATAATAAGCGCAATGCAAAAACAAAAAATAAAAAATAACAGGAAACATATTGATTTTGTTGCACCGGTGTTTGTTGGTATTGTAGCTAAGTGTGTATTGGCAAGTGTCTGCAAATTTCTAATGAACACCCTGCACAGATGCCGCGTCGTAAAAATTCGCTCTAGCCGCATTCCACGGACAGGCGTGCAATTTACGTACGTACGTACGGATACGTAATAAGTTACAACAAACATGAAACAACAACAATATCGCAATGAGAAAAGTAGAAAATAATAAACAACAACACAGGTGAGAAACTCGGACCGACTGTCTGCCGCGCCATCTAATTAAATAGTTGCGCGCACGCTCAGTTGGTCGAGTGAGTGTGCCACTAGTGTGCGCGTCTTGCTATTTGCTTAGTCAGTGCAACTATGCGCTGTTTGCTAGTTGGTTGGTTCTGTGCTGAGCTGCTTACTACTAGGTTCTGGTGATGGTGGCGCGCTGGCATACCATTACATCTTATTGGCAGATCAAGTAATTCAAAAGATGCCAGACGTGCGCAGAAATTGCAATACGATCGATCGTGCAAGCGCGCCAATTACTCGGCAGCTGAGGCGTTGCAGTGGAGATGTGAGCTGATGATGTGAGAGCAGTCGCATTAGAGTGGCAACAATGCTGGCGCAGACATGCTTGGGAAAAAGTTTCACCTGTACGCGCAGGCGCGTTAAGTAGCCGCCTGCAAATGCTGTTGCTTATATACTATTGTTATTGTTGTATACTATTATTGGCGTGATTATTATTGTTGTTGCTATTTTTGTTGATGACATCAACCCTCATCAACAGCACTGACTGCAACGCTTGGTTAACGGAACACGCGGTCGCGACACAGTAATGCGCTGGCGCAATGCGGAATATGGAGCGCATGCAACTGCAACCCAACAAAGAAATGCGAAATGAAGCAATTTTTATTGCAACAACACACAGTTTTCATTTCTTTATTTTTTTGCTTTATTTTTAATAAATTCAATATACGCACTCAGTCAGTCACTCAGTGCTCGTAAGTCTGCCAAGCCATTGCCGGTTAAGGCCTGGACCTGTTGGACAGCCTGCGCACTCGTGCGCCAAGTCACTATATCACGCGCCCGCAACATTGGCGGCTGCTGGACGCTCAAATGATGCACGACACAATCGCCAATACTTAGAAGATATAGCTGTCATTTGTGCGCGTTTAAGGTGATTGTGCTGGTGAGCCCGTGCGCGCATGCGTAAAATCCGTTGGTCCGTAAAACAGTCGTCTGTCAACGAAGCTACAACTTCACTTACCGACCATTTCTGTCGAGCAACAGAAGGAAGGCAGCAGCGTTGTTGCAACAAGATTAAGTTTGTGCAATAAAGGCAATTGAAAAGCTCAAAAATTTTATGGATGTTCATTTTTGTGACGGCAGTGCAACAGTGCCGTAACAGCAGTGGCCCCAGCAGTCCATCAGCCAATTTCATCAATGGCAATGCAACCGCAACAAACCAATATCAAATCAGCGCTCGCATTGACAATTTAGCCAACTCTGCTGCTATATATGTGCATGTTTTTTTGTATGTGTGTATGTGCAGGTTTGCAGCTTTGGTCCTAATCGGTGCCATAACCAGGCAATGATGATAATCGACAGCAAATGTCACATGAGTGTAAAAATTCTTTCTGCTATTTGGTGTGACGTTTGAATGGTTGTGATATTTGAAACATTAACGGCGGGTCTCCGCTGAATTTGTATAAATTTTTGGTAAGCTGACGACCATACGAACACACACGCATACATACGTGGACCTTTAGCTTAACGCAGTTCGTAAATTGAATATGAAATGCCAGCTATTACCGCTAACAGCATAAGTGTAAGGACATTAGAGACACAATATATGACCCAGTAGGAAATTGATTTAGAATTATATTGAAGTAAGAAAAGGAAGGAGCTCTTAAACTATATTGAGAGACAAAGACATTGGAATAAATAAGATAAGTTTTATTAGATTTTCGAACAATATTATACAAGGAAAATTTGGTATTATTTATATTTTCGAAATATTAGAACTTAATTTTGGCCAAATTGTAAATTAATTCGTTCGTTACAAATTGCTGTATTTAATTTTTGACCATCTGTTTTTATAAAAACAAAATAAAAATTAAAAAAACGCAGATATTTATTTCCAAAAATATAAAATTTGTAATTTTAATTCAAAAGAGTATTTTTTACTCAAACGAATATTTTTCTAATTCAGCTATTACTAAAAAAATTTTCATAGATTTACATACTTCCTAGTTCTTTCCTACTGAGTCATTCATCATTTTCAAGCATATACCATACATATGTGTTTCTGTAACCTTTAAGCTTAGACATTTATGAGTTTCGAGTCGGTTGACATTGCATTTTATGCCATTCAAAGTTTCTTATATTTATTGTTGTTTCCTACGATGCGCTTAATTTGTTGCCTATTTGGCTGTTATTCTATGCTGTGGTCTGTGGAGTCTTAGCTTTTAGACCTTTTCTTGCTTTTCTGTTGAGGATATTGATTTACCAAATGATTAAGTCATATAAATTTACATTGTTTTCTTGGAGGCCGACACAGTTTTGGCATATATTGTATTACCGTTTGTTATTTATAATTGGTAGTATACCGCTATTTATGTAAATTTAATTCTTACTAACTTTATTGGGAGAATTTATGCATTTGGTGTAGATAGTGTAGATAATACTATAAGAAATAATTTGATTGGTTTTTGTTTTTATTTAAAATTGGAAAATAAGTTTGTCGCTTAAGTCTTCCGTTTTCTATGTAGTACTACAACCACCAGAATATATAGCTATAATATTCGAATAAATAATTACAAAAAAGTATAAAAGTATACATCCTAATATTTAAATTACAAAAGTAGAAAAGATCACTTAAGAGTAAATTGCTTATCAAAATAATCTCGACAATTAATTGTTCATTTCTACAATTATGAAGTCATCATTATTTACATTTAATTAAGAGATAAATAACCCACATATTGCATATTTGAATGCAGTTTTCTGAATAAAAAGCATTGAGAACCACCACCAACAATTAATTGACTACTCCTAAAAACAACAACAACAAAGCACATGCAATATTAGTGGTGAATTTCAAACAATTCACATCTCTGCAACACACGGAGCATATCATAAATGGTTTGTTTGGCATAATTGCGAAAAATTTCCATTTTCAATTCAATTCACTTGGCAAAAACATAATAACCATTTGTTTTGGAAATGGATTTTACACGAAATCGTGCAGACCGGCGTCTTCAAAATGAGTTGCCACCATTTTTCATTTATATTTTTGACGTAAATTTTTGCTTATATCGCGGCATACAAATTACATATTTTTTTTATATATACCTAATGTTCTACTACTGCATTAGATTTCTATTAATAAATGTGAATTTATCGATAAATACTATCTCGAAGAACGGAGCAAAGCGCCGAGCGCTGATAATAATCTAAAAAGCAAGTATAACAAGTGTGCAACAACTAGCGCTAACGCCACGGCAGCGAAGAAATATTTTTGCATAATATTCCTATAAAAAAATAATTTAGCTTAATCTTATGCCAATAAGCACAACCGGCTTGCTGACTGACTTGCCTACCAACAAAGACACATCAATCACACATATACACATACATACTTGTTGACATATGAATGAATGTGCACATGGCAGTTGCTAGTGGTTCACTGTTGTCGATATATTTAGCTGCGTTCTTTTATTTTTACTTTGGTCCATTGTGTCGTGTCTGCACTTGTTTCGCGCACGCAAATGACCTCATACGCATGCGCAGCACGTGAGTAGGGAAATGATGCATGCGGAATATGGAATGAGTAAAAATTTATGCTGCGATATCAGCCATAAATATGTATAAACGCCAGTATACAATAACATATATTTATGCTATAGAGTGGTCTAGCGGGAAATTCTTCAGTGGAGAAGTGATTGTGTAGAATAATTTAGGATAAAATAGTAATTAATATATATTCCAAAATTATACTTTAATAAATTATCCAATAATTAAGCTAATTGTTGATAGAAATATTTAATAAGTTCAAATTACGATTCATATTTACATCAACAGGTGGCTAAAGCATTGGGTAAGAGTGAAATTAGAGTCTAATTTATTTTTGTGACTTTTAAAAATCTGCTTCATAGTTTTAACTTATATATTACATTAATTTCTCATGAACTGGTATCTACTACGATAAAGAGTATTATATACATTTCTATTTTTAAATCAAAATTACAAAAAATATTAATAAAATTAAAGAAATGTCAAGTTTGGCTCATTAAACCTGCAGCTCTAAATTTCTCATCGGGTCAACTATAAAGATATTTTTTCTAGTGCAGAATTACAATGCTTTCTAAACAACGATGACAATGAATATCGAACAGCAATCGATGTCAACAGGCAAAGCGAAAGACTCGAAGCATAAAAAACAGGAACGAAAGTATTTATAAAGCAACATAAAACAACCAGAAATAACATGCAATAACTCGCGTGGCATGTAACATACGGATTTATTGACTTTCCGCATGAATTTTCAACAAATCATTGGCACTGCGCCGCACATTATAACAACTCAGCTTCGACATCATACTGATACTAGCGCTTATTAATGCATAAATTTTCATCATTTCTCAAATTAACACGGAAATTTATAAACTCTGAAGTTGTGTAGTGCAAAAATTCGTGTTCAAAGTGTCAATTACAGAATGATAAAAGACCAAAAGCTTTTTCGACAACATAGAAAAGAGATGCAAACATC
The DNA here is from genome assembly GCA_031772095.1 of Zeugodacus tau. Lineage (NCBI taxonomy): Eukaryota > Metazoa > Arthropoda > Insecta > Diptera > Tephritidae > Zeugodacus > Zeugodacus tau. The sequence continues at coordinate 76,894,834 of CM062653.1, forward strand.
ACAATCATAAGCATAATTTGGCATTCCTTTCGCTTGAAATTTGGCATACCAGAAAGAAAGCCACCACCGCAAATATTTAGCACAAAAATGTAATATTTTCTTATGAAAGTTTTTGTAGCAAACATAAATGCCAAATTATTACTAAAACCTCTAAAAATATAGACAAAACACACAAGAAGTGTTCGCGTATACGTGCCTATCTGGGCAACATTAGCATTGTCAACGGCAATAGCGCGAATCTTCTTTCTACGCATCTCTGGCTTTTAACACACTCTACGCATGCGCACGAGCTTAACACTTTTATTGCCCATTTTCTGTCTTCAGCACCACAGCACATTGTAGATACTGACATAGAAGTACTTATCAGGCGCATATTTCTGTTTACACTCATAACTGAAAATATTTGTCTATCTGGGTTGTTGTTGTGATATATTGTTTGGTGTTTTTCGATTTCCTCTCTCCCGTTGGAAATATGTGGTTGTATTAGTATTTTGGTTTTTTGAAGTTTCTTTAAAATTTCGTTATCTTTTTCTGTCACTCCCAGTCGATTGAAGAATATTTTTATAAGAAAGTGGTTAATAAATGTTTATAAATTCAATGCTGTTGTTTTAATCGTTTTTTTTTTAATTTATTGTAATTTCACTCATTGTATTGTAGATATATCTAAATAAATTTTCAACTGCTTTCACGGTTTATTTTATGATTTCTTCTACCAAAATTGTCTTCTAATAGTCAGGACTAGGACTAACACTTAGTCCTGCCTGCTACATATCTATTTTGGAAATAATATCTATTCCACTAAGATAATTTAATGCCTCCTTACAGTTCTCATCCACTTCGAGCTGCAACAAATTCGTACGTCATGCAAAATGAAAATTGTTCACATCACCCATATGCAACGACCGCAAAGTGAGCGCGCAATAAATGTTTTACTTTCATTATTTGACTTAACAAACATCGCACATACTTACATACACATGAATACAAATACAAATCTATGTACATATTTGCATTTATTTTTAGCTCACACTTCTCATGAGCACTGTAAATAATAATGCAAATATTCTTGAGGGCAATTGCGTTGGCGAAACGGCCGCAGCAGTTGGCGAAGTGTTTCTCTTCATGTTTGCTGGCATTGCTGCTGCGTGCTGATGGCGATTTGTACATTGACCGCGATTTTGTCGTTGGTTGCACCTTGCATGCGCGACTGGCAAACATCTTGGCGCTGCAGCAGCACAGAGACGCACACGCAATTATGGCGGGAGTTGCAATGAGTTTGAATCATGCAAATATGCGGTCAGCAGACTTCTTAAACAGCCAGTTAGCCAGTGAGTCGACCCACTGACCATCGAAGCGTTTGGCGGTCGCAATAACGTGTGTGCGAGACCATCGAAAAGTAATCACGCGTCAAGTGTAAAATGTGTCACAGTCCGCAATCACACTGAAAAATTTTCCTAGAAAAACGCTTTACAATCAGCAAGAGCATGCGCACACACATGTATGCAGATGTGTCGCTCGAGATAAACATCTTTATAGTAATGGTGTTAGCGATGGCGTAGATGCACAGCCATTCATTCACTTATTTGTTTTTGTTGTTGCGCGTAGGTATGTATGTAAAATATACAAATTCAAAGTTGTGAAAATGTAAGATGTCAATATATGTACTCTACGTTACGTGACATTGACAAATATGTTGTTTATTAGATACATATTTGCGAATTTCTGTGTAAATATGTGTAGTTGTAATGATGATCTAGGTCTTTGCTTTCTCACATTTAGTTGTTAAGTTTGACACATCGATTTTTATTGCAATTTCCTGAATAGTTTTATGTGATTTGTAATATTTTATGCGATTTTAAACGTTTATTCATTGTTTTTGTTGTTCTAACGACTGGTGAGCAAAATGTACCAAATAATGGCTTAAATGAGGCCGATAGGGATTTCTTTCGGAAAAATTTTCAATCAATCATAAAGATTAAATTTAAAAATAATAAAACTCAAATCATCCAAGGAATTAATTAAATATAATTAAAAAAGTCATGGATAGAATTAAAGACCACTATAAAAAGATCAAATATTCCAAATAATAATAAATTAAAAATTTTTAAAAGAAATTCATCAAAAATAGGCTATCTATACAACTCACAAATGTATTGAAATCACAAAGACACTTCAAATCCAACTTTTGACAAATTCGTTGCGGCTACTGCGGTTGAAAGCTCCACATACGATTATTGTCATATCGTTATTAATGAAATATTACCGCAATTGTTGTGTACATTAAGCTAAGCACATTTTAATGGCGTGCGTTTGTTTAACCAAAGCCACAGCACAAATCTTCTTGACACACAAAAGTGCTCAAGAGAAAAGTGCAAATCCGCTATGGTTGTGGAGATTATTTTGGATTTGTAGATATGATAAATTGAAACACGAAACGAACAACTTTACTGACTGCGGAAAGAAAGTGAAAGCCGTTGAAAAAGTAGTTAAAAATCAATAAGAATGGAGAATTTGCACATTTGTGATTATATTTTTCACAAAAAATATTTTTTTAAGGAAATAGTTTGTAGTGGTATTGTTGAAAATTATTTTTAGTATTTTTTTATTCACTGTGCGAACTGTTCAATACTATTTCGTCATTTGAACATTTTTACAATGAAGTTCGTTGCTTAAGTCTTTTGTTCCTTGCTTATTAGTACAAATAACATAATACCAAAAAATTCGTAATTTTGTATTAGAGAGCAATAATATCAGAATATTTAATCAAGGAAAATACCAATATTTTTTTCATCTCAATATTAAATATAATTTTCTCATCAAAATTCATACCATCACTATTTTTTGGAAAACCATAGGTCACACGCTCAAACGCTGAGTCAGCCCCCAAACTCTAAAATATTTTGAAAAGAAACCAACCATAAACGACACACACTCAACTATTTGGTATTCGCATTAAAATCACTTTGAACAATTTTTACTAGTCCACCGAATGTTATCGGTGAAAATCATCTTGTGTGCGGCTGCCCTTCCACATAGTAGAATTATAATAAAAAATATATAAAACCTTAAAAGTTAAACATCTAAAAATTTTATACAAAAAATCGCATTAAAATATTTTCTTTTTGAACAAAAAATCACAAAAACGTTAAAAAATCAGCATAAAAGTGTGCGCAATTACTGCTGGCTCAGCGCTTTTTTCGACCCTCATCAGATTTAAAAATCGTAAAAATTTACTAACAATTCGGCCTTAGCGCTGAATATATATAGGGAATTGAAAAATAAAATGGTATATAAAAATTATCATCTAGCGATACCAATAATAAAAACTTAAAATCACATTAATAAAAAAATCGCAAAACAAAAACAACAAGTATAACAGCAGCGTGAGCAATCACACAATACAACCGCAAACAACATACAGTTGACTCAATTGAAGTCATACGTCTAAGCCACTCAAACAGATTCAACCATCCGTATGGCCATCCATCCATCTAACTTACCATACACAGCCAGCTGACAAAGCACGCTGCTCAACATCAACAACGGGCATATAACGGCTGAGCGTGGCACGCTGCTAGACAATTTGATATATGCACACAAGAATTATATGTACATACATATATTCGAAGCAATTTATGCCACTATTTTAAATTTTTTGTTATCTTTTGTATTTTTATGCTTACAAATGCGCGTACTAAGCGTAAAGTACCAGCGTTGCGCTATTAAAAGCCCCCTCACAGTGCTTGACTACGCTTAACTATGCGGTAGCAAAAATGTGTCCGCAGAAAAAAGTGTAAAAAGATGAAATCGTATGAGTCATAAATAAGAACATAACAATTTGCATTAAAAATCGTTCGCAATGATTTTATTGGCTTGAGCAATCGTAAATCGTTTGCTGTTACAATGCGCCACTCGAACTAGCGATTGTGCGCGTGTGAATAAAGAAGAGCACTCAACTATTTGCAACCAGTTGCGCATGGGCGTGTGTGGCTTGTAGCGGTTTTTTAACATTGTGAGAAAGCCTTTGTGAAAATTGTGAAATTTTTATTTCTTTAAGATTTGGATAAAAAATTTAAAAATAATAAAAAAACTAATTAAATATTTATTATTATAATTTTAAAAACATACATATATTGTAATATTATATAATATATAACAAATAAATACAAAAATATATATATATATGGCAAATTATTTTTAATAATTTTAATTTCAATATACAAAGATTTTTATACAAAAACTTTTCTTCACCGAAAATTTTTTCTTGTCCAAAACTAAATTTTCCCAGCTTCCGTAAAGGAATTTTTTTTCAAGTGCATCATTAGCATTTTTACTTACTATCATTATTCATATTCAAAGTAAGTGCTCAATCTTGAGTATATTTAACAACAACGAATTTTTGCAAATGTTTATACGCAGTAGAGTTGTTTCTATTGTTTTTATTTTCGAAATGCCGTTGTTGCACTCGAACAGGCACCGTTTTTTGTAGTTTATGTAGATTCAATATGTCAATATTTTGAATATAAAATGATAGTCATTGCAAAAGTGAATTGATAACGGTTGGTTGAGAAAATTGTTAAAAGAAAAAACAAACCAAAAACGGAATTAAGAAAAACCAACAAAAAGTAGCAAAGTAAATTATCTAAAAAATTAATGCTATAAGGGAAAATATGTATGTGAGAAGTGCAATATTGGAATACTGGCACGGTACATTCCAGTGTATATATTTACATAAAAGCATAACTCATAGCGCAACTATCTAAGAAGAGCTGAAAAATTCCAAACGCCAAATAGTTTTGTTTAATGACTATTGTAATGAAAGCAACTTGCAACTGTGGCAACCATAATAAGAATAAAAAAGAATACAAAAGCGAGAAGTAGGATAGCATATGTACAAGGTTGCGAGTGTGTGTGTACTTTAAATTTACCCAAATTGACCTCTAGTCGACACGACTATCAGCGTAATTACTACGAAACTGACGAACAGACTAAACTGGCACATTATCCTTTGCACATGCCTTTTTCCTTTCCTTCAATATTTCTGCTTAAGCACCAGTTCTAATTAAATTATGTGGTCGCGTGCCCACGTACGATATACCTTTCGTTCATTATTACACTTTGTTGTTGTTTTCGTTTTTTTTTTAGTTGACTGACCACTCGCTCACCCCGCTAACTGAGTGGTTGTAAAAAATTGCCGAGAGCAAAAACCTACTGACAGCCGCACAGAGTCCATAAGGCACAATGTGTAACTCCAGACAAGAATGCTGGACAACTGGCTAGCTAGTCATTCACGGCACCGCAAAGAGGATGAGTCGATTAATGATCGGACATTACGTGTTAGTTCACATAAATTTTGCATTTGAGGTGCACTTTTTCATTCTACACCAAAAAACATATGCTCGTTCATATGTATGTGTTTTCATATGTATTATATGTGACTTGAGCTTTGGTGGCAAACAAATATTGCATAGTTTTTGTTGTTTGTTGTTATAAAATGATTGGCCGTCAGTCATGAAATGCTTCTACTATTATTCTTATTAGCTTTCATGCACACCACTGCCTCTCGCGCTGTCCTGTGATATGTGCTATGCGGTGTTATGGTTGCCTCCAGTGCTGTGCCACTAGCTCGAAAATACTATTAACACTGTATAAACAGCTTATAAATGTATGCACGCGCTAAGCCAACAACACTAACAACAACTATAAAAGTCATACAACAAAGCAATGATACGGGAGAAGAACAATAAAAGCGGCGAAAATAAATAAAGCAAGTCGACAGGATAACGTTTCATTGGCGTAAAAGGTGCTAAATGTGTGGCAGGATATGGTTTTGTGGTGGCGACGGTGACTGAAGAAGACTCCTAAAACCAGGGTAATAGCGTTGGTAATTGTTGTTTTAGTGCGTAAAAAAATAATGAAATGTTGCACGAATAATGAAAGAGCGGCGCAGGCTAACGAAATCGTATGAGTCATAAATAAAAACATAACAATTTGCATTAAAAATCGTTCGCAATGATTTAACCGATGACGTCAACCAATTTTTTTTTCTGAGCCACCACAAAGCTTTGATTCGTAGGTGTTGGCTGGTTACCATACAGTGCAAAGTTCTTGTAATTCTTTTTTTTTTTGTTTTTTCTTTTATTTCTGGGCTTTCCACATTGCTTTGTGGCACATAAACATTCTACACGCTGCCATTCTGCAAACTTTATGACATAATCATAGCTCTTGTTTTATTGTTGTTGCCGCATACTCGTACCATAACTTTCAATATTTTCTATTTGTATGCTGCTTCCTATATGACACTCTCGAGCTATTCGTTGCGCCGCGCTTGTGGCACGCGATGCCCTGTATTGTTGCACGTTTGTGTCGCGTGTGCATACATTTGATAGTAATAAATTGGTTAATAGTAAAAACCGAAATCAACTTAGAAACACTCACATTTAAACACCGAATAGCCATAAAAAGGTGAAATGTCAGAAAAAATGTGGCATACGGTTCTACCACTCAACATTGTCTCAGCTGGCATTCCATTTGTGTTGAAAGGAAAAATAACAAAAATCAACCTTTCCAGTTTTTTCGTTCTTCTTATTTAAGTGCGCTGACTTTGTGGCTTTATCACTTTTCTCTGCATTTCTCCAAACACACTTACAGACTTACATATACAAGTACTTTTGCAGCCGTTTACTGTAGTTTTACGAGATTGCTGCACACGTTATTTTTCACATTTACGAGTATGTGTATGAAAGCATACATATATACATACATGTATATGTTTTAATAATAGCTGAGTTCCCCCGCTTGTTTTGATGTGTTGCTGTTTTGGGTAGTTATTGACGACCAGCTGATTTCTGAGACTTCCTTAAAGGGGTTGAAAATATTATTCTAATAAATTGTTCTCAAAGTTGAAGAATACAGTATGTGATTCTGCAGACTTTCTTGAAATGAAGTGACTATTATTTAGAAAGGGTTATCATGCGTAGAAATTACTGAGGTGTACTATCCAAGTCTCTTTCTAATCATGTAAGTATTTAAAATAACGCAATAAATTTTTTAATTAAAAATTTTTGATTTTTTTTTTAACGAATCAAGATCAATTCTCTACAAAAGAACAAAAACATGATCCACTGTGACCAGAGATGATAGACGGATGTGATGCATATATATTTATCTTAGTTTATATTATTAAATATATGTATATATATGGTCTTTTAAAAATCTGGAATAATGAATTTCCAAACGAAATATATAAAAATGCAATTCAAATAAATGCTATTGCAGTGCAAACATAACACGCCCACATGCCCACAAATACGCGTATAATACATAAATGAATATAAAGCGTAAAAATTAAGCATGTTTTTCTACGCATAAATTAACATTACAATTTGCCCTGGTCAAAAAGTAGCAAGCAAAAAGCACAAAAAAATAATAAAAAGCAAAAAGTAAAGAAAAAACACCCAAACGTCAAGTGCAATCAAGCATTTTGTCATTGGCAACACCAAAAACCAGTCAGTGACAACAGCAACATCAACAACACCAACAACAACACAACAAAGTTGCAGAGTATGTGGTCATATGGCGAACGAAATCGGACGAAGTGATAGACAGCTAGGCAGTTAAGCAGTTGGTACGAAAAAAGCGATGTAGCCAAAGTCCACGTTGAGTAATGGAAATTGGCGCAATTTCGAAGGCGCTACTATACTATTTTTATTAAAATACAGTTTCAATTAAAATGGGTAATGAACATAAATCATGGCTTTTAAGACACGAAATTAGCGCGATAAAAGCGGCAAACAGCTGTTGCGCAAATGACAATGTTTGCAGACATTTTGGCCGGGTTAATATGCGTGAAGTTGGCACTCAAGTGTTGGGTAATGTGTCAAGCTGACGAATAATTTAAATAGTGCTTTGAAAATGAAGCAAAATTCCGCTGATTTTATCGCTAAGAAAATACTTATTATTTATGGCAAAACAAGAGTAATTAACATACATTTGACATTGAATTTTATAACATTTTATTATTTATTCTTATAAAAAAATATTCCGAATTGCCTCTCAATATGCAAATATGCATGCGCGCATATGTTTTATTTAAATTTTTCTTTAAAAATAATTATTTTGTACTACAAGCAATTCTTACAGTGATCTTTTTTCATCTTCCAGTATCTTTCTTTCTCGTTTTATATACATATATAATAATGGAAACTAAGCAACAAAAGAGTACGAGCAAAACCAACTGGGCACGCAGCCTCAATCACGTGCTGTTCCAATGAAGAAACGGAAAGTAAAGAGACGGAATCAGAGAGCGAATTATTGAAAATTGCAACCCACACAAACACACCAAGTAAAACTCAACAAACGCGCGCCGATGCTAGCGTTCAATTGTGCAGCTGCGCAACTGCGGTAAAATCAATAGACTCAAGCAACGAACTTGCTAATCTTTGGGGTTCTTTAAGTGCGACCAGTGCGCAGGCAATCGCGTGTACTGTCGCATGAGATGACCGCATTTGAAGCCCACAACATAACGATGCATGCCACAACAATATCAACCACAATCTATTTGTAAGACTGTGGCTGTGACCATTTAAAATGCCAAAAAATATGCGACATATGCGACCGGGTGACACATATTCCCCCGCAACAACAACGGCAGCATGGCGCGACAACTTGTGTTGCTAAAAAGCGTTTTGCAAGGCGGGCTGCGTTGACGCGCCAGCAACTGCCAACGCTTTGATGCGTTTAGAACAAATTAAACGATCGTGAGCTGGGTTGCGCCTGTGTGTTGCGGAATGGTTAAAGCAGCGCGCCACCAACAACCCATGGAAAATGTGGATTGAGAAAAAAAAGTAAATTAAAAAAAATGTTAAATGCGTTGAAGAAGTATGGCCAAATTTTTTGTCCCGTGGCGCATTTATTAAAATGGTAAGCTTTGTGTTGTTGTGTTACCCTTTTATCCAATTGCGTTGGCTGCGCGCACAACTGCGAGCGCGACTATGGAAAACACATTAAACTGTTGCTGCTGATGCACTCGCAACATAATACTACCAATAATAACAGAGCCAAAGCAAACAAGAAATTGAAATTTGACCGCGCCGCTGTCTTGGGCTTTATTGAATTGCCATGTTGCATGTAGAATTAATAGACATTTCCAACGCGTGTGTTTACACAACAATGCTTGTCTAGCGAAAAACTACGATGATTTTCGGTCAAACTTTTTTGCTCAACATCCTTTTTGTCGCAAGCGTGCCCAACATTTTTCACTGCATTTGCGCATTTGCATAGAATGTGTGGGATTTTTTCGCAATTTTGATTAAAACATCATTATTATTCGTGGTGTACTTGCAACATAAATGCTGCTAACGTCTGTTGCACACTTTTTTGCTGGCGCGCTGCTTATGACCATTTTTGTCATTCTGTTCACACCGTGCGCACTCGTGCGTAGGCTTTGCCAAGTGTTGAAAAATGTTTTTTCGTCATGTGTGTGAGTTTTTGTGTAATAAAGAAATATCGCTGGGAGAGCCATTTAAATGAATCATATGAAGTAGAGGAATTCTTTATAATAATATAAATCTGACAAAGCGGCACAACAAAAACGGCAGAGATCTTGCAGCATGCAACTGCCATAACTGGTGTGGCTGTGGCGAGTTGCTGGCTGCTGTTCAACTGATGGCCTTTTAGGTTAGCTGCTGGAGGCTGGTAACTACCATTGAAATAGTTGCATTTACTATAATGTGAAGCCGTCAGCGCTACTAAGGCAACAATAACAACAACAGTGTGTTTGGCTGTATGTAATCGAAAACACACGACAATTAATCAAGCGACTGCTGAGCGGCGCAAGTTGCACTCGATGTAGCTTCGGTTTTTTTTGTTTCATGCAACACGGTTGGTGCAACACGATTAAGAAAAAATACCGCAGTTGTTGTCAACATTTTTTATGCAAATGCAAGTATTTTTGGAGTGCGTACTTTTATAAGAAAACCAAAAAAAGTTTATAGACAAATGAAAAATGTGCAAGAACAACAAAAACAAGTTGTAGTAAACCGAAGAAGTAGTTGCAGACATCCTGTAACAACTACAACAACTACATGTGAAACTGTTATATTGACACGGTTTTGGTTAGGCTTGAGTTTAGTTTGGTTTTTATGTTGTTGTTGTATTGTGTATCGCCGTTTGTAAGGTTACACAAGTGCATTTAAGTTACAGATTTGTAGCTAGTTATGGCAACAGCAACAACAAATGCAGGAATAAAATAAATTACATTGAAAAAATTGTATTGCTTTATGAACTGTTTAATTTCAACAGTTTAGAAAAAAAATTTCGAAATTAATGATTTTAAGAAATTTTTAAAACTTTTATTTTTGAAAATTTTCTAACTCTAAATTAAGAAAAAAATAATGTAATACCCTCAAATATATCTAAAACTTTTAAAATTCTAACTTATTAAGACAAACAAAATTTAACAGAAACAACAATTACTTTAACCTGTAAGCATTATTTTCGACTTCCATCGCCCACAGTCCACCACCATCATCATTACCATCCACCAACACAATAGCAACAGTCTTTGACCACCGTACAACATGTGTCATGTAATTGTCACACGCTCTGCCACTTAAAAATGTACAAAAAAATTGCAATTACAACAACAATACTGCACTAATGCGAGAAGGAAATTACGACGACAACCTAGGATTCTTCATAAATGCGTATGTTGACATTTTTGCTAGCAAAATGTTCGACTTGATTATGAAAAACAAAAACAACAAAAGCGTTCAGTGCGACAACAGATATTACTGACAGTAGAAAAGTCCGTCTTTAAATAACCTTCATTGACAAGCAAGATTTGTTTCCGTTCCTACGCAACAACAGTCCTTAATGACTTAAACACTCTTTCTGTTTGCGATGCTTAGCCGGATAAAGATCTTCCTCCGCAGAGTGTGGGCAAATTTGAATCTGGACAGAAATGAAATGACACCCACGCTTAGAAGTTTACAACGGACGCAAAGAAAAAATATTTAGCATCAAGTAATTGGTGAATGGGAAATAATGAAGGATACGGAGTTGTATATTTACTATTTTGAGGTACCAGAGTTTGATGGTTTTAATTATATGTAGTATATAAAAATTAAAATAAAAGATATTAAAAATAAAATATTTATAAAAAACTTGTAATTTTATTTTATTTCAAGTGACACTAAAATCCTAATATTTTTTTTTTCAATCAATTAATTTTTAAATTTTAAATTAAAAAACTTAATACATTTTTTTCTTAATTTTTCACAAAAAATAATTTCATAAAATCTTCCTTGATTCAAACTTAAAACTGCATACTTTCAATAAGACTTCTTTACTCGACGACGATCACTTCATATGTTTCATACGCTAAGTGTCACGTGGTTCTCGCCTATTGTACAGAATCACAACAATGTCGTTCTAAATCATTTATATGCATTTTATTTAATATTAATTGTATTAATGTTAAAATATTTATATTCAATCAATCAATATTTATAAGCAACCGTTATATATTCGTTTCCTAATTAGGTCAAGTATGATAAAAATATAAGTGCATAACTTTACGTTTAACTATTTCAAGAGGCATTTTGCCATGTCATCCAGTTTTATAATTTACTTAATTTATACATATTTGGAATTTAATTTTTACTCTGTTGATAAATTTATGAATTGCATTAACAAATTTCTTTTTAGCAATGCAAAAATGTAAATATTTAATAATTAAATAAGCAATAATAATAAACAAGCGAATGCTTAATAAATATATAAAAAAATATAATATCCATTAGTTTGCTGCATTATAGAACAGCATTATGTGCAACCACTTTTTAACTAGTTCATCCAATTATTTAAGTTATTTATGCAAATTACAATGACTGGCAACTTTTTCCTTAACACTATTTGCATATATAATTAACAGCTATGTGTGTATATATACTCTCGTCAACACCCCCACCACCCTCAAATCATATTAACTGCGCATAAAATACAACGCGAACGCACATTCACTGTTAGTTAGTTCGTAGCTTGTGTTGTCAGCGACTTTCGTGCAAGTGCCAGCTGTTCACTTGAACTCAGTTGTCTTACCATTTAAGTACAAGCACTTGAAACCGTTAATTAAACGATTAATTTGTCATTTGACTGCCGGGACAAAATGTCAACGACGAGTCTACTAACAACATTTTTATCTAGTCTAATAGCAAAGAAACTAATTATATATAAAGTGAATTAGTTGAGAGCACATTTTCATGTGTTTCACCTTGAATAGTGAATACTAAAGAATACAATCCAGTGTATAGGATACTTCAGTGCATTATATTTGCTTAGTCAATATTTTATTCAAATAAAATTTAGCTCATTCATATGTATGGACTCCAGTGTCATATTAAATCTAACAAATGCACAATTGGAATGCTTAGCTGCTTACCAAGTCAAAGCTCTCAACTTTAAGATAAACAAAATAAAATTGAATTAAGCTAATCTGACAGCCATACGACGCGGCTATAAGTCTAATAACTGAATTACCTAGATTATTTGAAAAATGAGCTTTATAAAATAAATATTTTATACATTTCCTCATCGCTAATTAAATTATTTTTTATCTGAATGGGCCGTCAAAATATGCAATCTCGTAATTAGCACAAGACAAGGTGTGCTCTGGTACTTTGACGAGATAATGTGACAGGCAGTCAAGTAGTGGCTGCGATATTGTATAAATGTTTGTATGTATATGGAACAAATATCTATAAATTATAGTCTATATTATTTTATAATATTAAAAAAAATCAATTCAAGATAGAGTGTCAACCCAATATAATGAGTCTGACACTATTTTCTGTGTGCATACTTATTTTATATACAACCATACAGCTTTTTATATACATATACATACATTTATATACACGCCCATATGAAATAATTGTTGCTTTCAGCTTTCTTCCAACATTTCTCAATACAAAGGAGCGGCGTTTGAAGAAAAGTTCCATTCTACAGCATAGCTGTCATATTTAGGTTTTTTTTTTCATTCTCTGCATTTGCGAGTAAATTAAAATGCGTTATTTTCTTGCCAATTTTCGATGGGTAAATCTGTTGGCAACAAAATATTGTGACAGCAGAAAGTGTCAAAAATATGAAATGAAAAGTTGAAAACGTTCAAGATTGCGTAAATCTTAAATATAACAACACAACAAACTCTGCAACAACACTAACCAATTTCACTTATGTCAAATAAACTAAACTACTGTTTATATATCGTTATATTCAATTTGCCCAGTTTTTATTTCGCTAATTTTTAATTCCTTTACTTCATTTTATTTATTTTTTAATAAAAAGATGAATTTTTGTTTCACTTGATTTTAGTTGGCAGAACAACAATTTGCTTAGTTTCGCTGTTGGCCATTACGACGGTGTGTATTCGTCGTCTGACTGACCGCTGCCACGACTGGCGTTGGTGTTAGGGTCACGCTAGTGCCCGCTCTCTCGGCTTTTTGATGCATTATTATTTGTTGTTATTGCTTGCACAATTTTTTTGTATGCAAAGGCTTTATGCGAGTTTTATTAGTTATGAAAATCGTGCGCACATGTTAATTACCCTGAGGGGTGTTGTTTTCCACTGCTTATAGTTGCCAATTTGGTGTCTAAATATTAGTTTGGGGAAAAACATCTGCATATTTGCAACATCTGTATACAATCAAATTATCGATTGTGCCTAATTTTAGCATTTTGTTATTGCTTTCTAAATTTAGTTGCTGCATACAAGTTGAATGACAGATATATAGCCATAGTTGGTCATAATAGCATGGCTACTAGAAGTGCTGCTACTTTGCCGATACCGACTGACAGTCAATCATTCACTCAAACGCGTATTAATCAGCGCAAGCAATATACCGTCACACACACATATATATAGTAGGGTGGGTCAATTTGTATGGAGCAAAAAAAATGCACCAAGCGGTTATCAAAATCGTAAACTACGATGAATTCTAAGAAAATTTGCCCAAGAAACCATGGGTCAAAATCAAAATGGAGCTTCCGGTTTTTAACGAGAAACTTTTCATTTTGTTTTTTTTATATGTTACCTATCCACCCATAAAAATTAAAATAATAATAAATAATACAAGTGCAAATCAAACAAACAATCGACAGTGTAACAGAAATTGGAATGATTTGATTTTTTTTTAATAAATGAAAAGGAAAACAGTAACAACTACAAGAGTCGAAAACATAAAGCAGTGACCGTACAGAAAAATACCGTTATATGGGAGGTGGCCGTAGTTTTTGCCCAATTTTAATCATTTTCATAATCTCACCTAACTAGGTACAATCTAAAATGTATACAAAATTTACACGAAATCGATAAAGTAGTTCCAGAGATTTACATATGCACTCAAAAATGGGCGGTGACATGCCAAAATTTTAATATAGTCGGATTTCTGGCTGCAATACAACACGAATACCAAACTCAAGATGTTTCCCTTCAACAGTTATTAAAATTTCTGATCTTTAGTGTTTTCAAAAATTACCGTTATATTGCAGGTGGGCGTGGTTTTTGTCCGCTTTTGATAATTTTCCAAATATCGCTTACATAGGCATAATGTAATACGTATACAGAATTTAAAAAAAAGCGGTGAGGTGGTTCCAGAGAAATACATATGAACTCATAAGTGGGCCGTGCCACGCCCCCTATAAAAAATTTCTGTACTGTCGAATTTTCTGCTTAAATACAACATCACATTAAACCAAATTTGAGCAAATTAGCTTCGATATCTACAAAACAAGCAAACAATCGACAGTGGAATAGGAATTGAATTTTTTTTTTACAAAATACAATATACGAAAGATTCTCGTTAAAAACCGGAAGCTCGATTTTCAATTTAGACCCATGGTTTCTTATGCAAATTTTCTTAGAATTCATCGTAGTTTACGATTTTGATAACCGCTTTGTCAAGAAAAAAATTGACCCACTCTAATATATAGTCAAAGAAAGAAACACTTGATGTGCGAGTTGAGTGATTGCCGCAGAGCAGGCGGTCCATAGCAACAAGCTTCCAACGCGAGAATTCATCACCCTCATCAACAAAGCTAAACCATTGCATGTGTGTGAGTACAGGATTAAAGCCGGATTTTTATTAGCAAAGTGACCGCTTTCTTGCGCTTGCTTATAAAGGTTCTCTAATGATTTCTGTCTTCTGATTAAATGAATTGTTGCGATTTGGAGTTTGGCAGCTTTGATTTTCGCTTAAGCTGCATTGTGTACCATATGTGCACCTATTGTTTTCGTTTTTTTTTCAAGTTTTAGCCGTGTCAAAGGTGACGCATAGCTGATGGACTATGCAACTACTAGTCACTAGTGTGTATAGCTAGCTGTTAAGCGTGCTGGCGTGCTTCTTGTTTCTGCTGCTGCTTTTCGGACGCGAGATTTATGTGCGATTGCGGTAGCCTTTTTGAACTGCATGAATTGCCATTTAATAAATCAACTGAACTACTCACGAATTTTAAGTGAGTAATTGCATAAATTTCATGCATGTAAATGCGAGTGCTGCGAACTTAAATTCCGTACGCACATACATACATGCTTTCGCTCACCTGTTAGTATATTATAATTTGATTTGATGCTATTGCATTTAATTGAAATTCGCGGAAAAGAAGAAATTCAAGCTTGAAGAAGTTTATAGAAAGTTTTTCGTATAATCAAAACACCTTTCTCATTCTATATTTTGTCACTTCTACAATCTATTTTTATTCAACCTACCCGTAGATATTATTAGTTATGTACATAAGTAAATAAGTATATTACGCCAAGTGTGTGAAAATCAAACAAAATTTTATTGAGCGAACTCTTCGCATAAAGAAACGAACAGAATACTACAGCAATTAAGGTTTCATAATTTATGCAACACATCAGTAATTGTCAAACAATAGTGGAGGGTGGCTTTCTTACTCGATACGACGAGTTGACGAGCGATTATTGCAGATATTGAATTACAGAGGGCTAAAATACCTTTTCTTACCGCTTGGTAATACCATAAAAATAGTAACTGCTTGTTGATTCAGCGCAACTTATATAAACTTATATATGTATGTTTGCCAACTAAACACCAATAAATGGAAATTTAATCGTGAATTATAATTTTCCGGTGCGATCGGAAATGCTATGCGGGAGTAAGTGGTGCCTAGTTCAATTAAAATCGATTTGCGTTCAAGCGAGTTATTTCCCCTTTTACTAAAAATAAAAAAAATATACAAGAATAGAAATTAATTCTTCTACTGTTGCCCAACTGTGCTGCTCATTGAAGCTTGTCGTGGTGTGCAATGACCAAGGTATTGTATCTAAATACATTAACAAAAATAATATGTGATAATATGTGAACAGTCAATTTTTTATTGTCTTCATTTTTGTTGATTTTTCACTATTATAATAGGTTTACCTTTTTACTCCCTCATACCGTGTTGCTGTACAAATTATTCGGTTTTTATTTTTTGTAAACATTTTATGTTCATTTCTGAATTGTGCATAGTTCAGAGCATATATGAGCTAGACGACAGGGTTTGCGGGCAATTAATTTGTGTAAAATTTAAATAGTTTTATATTTATTTTCTCCCTGACTGTTGGTATTTTCTCAGGGGGTCACAGCAAAACTTGTTGAATGCGCACTTTCTGAACTCAGCTGTGGTACACAGCGATTTAATTGATGAAGGAAGTCTTGCATGAGATTAGTGATTGAGATGAGTGATCGTCGCTCAAGATGCGCGTAGAAAAGTTATTACATCCGACTAAGGAGCGTTAATATGCATATGTGGTGGGGTTGAGTTGATATAATTATGAGGCTGGCATGTAACTATTGATGACCAACGGAAGTAAAGTCAATTCCTTGAAAATATTATTAATATAAAATATATATTTTTTAATTTGTAATAACCATTAAATTTATAGCAAATATTAAAAATAAATAATAATAAAAAATATATTCCCCACATTTTTAAAACCATTTAATTAGTTGAGTCAACTAAGGTTTTAGAGCCTATACCTACATATGATAGCATTTATGGCAAAAATTCTCATCTTCCCCACCCTTGACCACACGCTATCACTACATTGATTTCAATTGACCTCCTAAAATATTAACAATAACCCTTGCCTCATATGTCCCATACTTCACACCACGTAAACCCTACCATGATCTCACAATCTCTTAAACAATGCAACAAATCAAACTTGACCGCAACAGAAATCAATATTTGGAGAAAACGCCGAAAATTCGAAACCAAGATTGACCGACACCTTCCATACAAATTACAACAAAATTATAATTTTTTTGTAAAATTTTATGAAACTTTCAGTGTTGGAAAGCTTATCGCTTTGAGTTTTTAAAACTTTAAATTTAAGCAGCTGTCCCTGGTCAAGAAATTTGTCAAAAAGGCAGGAGTGTGGAAATTAAAGAATTTCAATTCCAATGTTTTATTGCCCGTAACTATCTAAAAAATAAGGCTACGGGATTTGTAATTTGTGGAAATGATAGCTGAAAGAATCCACTATCGATATAAACTAAGTTTTAATTTTAATAAATTTTAGAGAAAATTTTCATAGATTTACGAAGTTTTAGGAAGTTCCAAAAATTTTCATTTCTTCATGGCACTTGGCACTTGGCATCACCAGACCTCTTGTAAAACAACCTGACTTCATATTACCCTTCTATATGTAAACACACCACTGCCAAAGGTCAATGACCTCAACCAAAATGTAAACAAACCCCTGCCAAAGGTCAATGACCTCACCCCAAAAGGTAAACAAACCCATACCAAAGGTCAATGACCTCACCCCAAAAGGTAAACAAACCAATACCAAAGGTCAATGACCTCACCCCAAGAGGTAAACAAACCCGTACCAAAGGTCAATGACCTCACCCCAAAAGGTAAACAAACCCGTCACGTGATGTCAGGTTTGTTTACATTTGAAGGGACACGTGATGTCAGGTTTGTTTACATTTTGGAGATCACGTGATGTCGGGTTTGTTTACATTTGTGGGGTCACGTGACTTCTGGTTTGTTTACATTTTGGTCGAGGTCATTGACCTTTGGCATGGGTTTGTTTACCTTTTGGGGTGAGATCATTGACCTTTGGCAGGGGTTTGTTTACATTTTGGTCGAGGTCATTGACCTTTGGCATGGGTTCTTTTACCTTTTGGGGTAAGTTCATTGACATTTGGCGGGGTTTGTTTACATTTTGAGGGATTCCTGGGTGTAAATAAATATTTTGAGGAGTCGAGTGAAGTCAGAGTTTTTTACATTTTGAAGGAAGCTTTAAGTCAAGCTGGGTTATATTTTAAGATTCACATGAGATCAGGTTTGTTTACACTTTCAAGGAATCAAGTGAGCCTCAATTTGTTTACACTTTTGAATGAATGCCATGTTAGGTGTGAAGTAAGTGGGGTCAAGGTAATGCAAGCTTGGTTTAGTGTAAGATAATCGATTTTTCTTCAGGACAAGAGAGATAATGTTTGGGCTCATGTGAGTGCAGGTTTGTTAACCTTTTAAGGTGCCATTTGAGTTCAGTTCTATTGGGATTTGAGGTCAAAAATTTTCCAAAAATTCATTAAAATTTAAAAATAGTCTATATCTATAGTAAATTCTCTCAGCTATTATTTGCACAATTTAAAAGTACCAAAGCTTTATTTTTTTAAATACTTATGGGCCCTAAAGCGCTGAGATTGAATTCCTTTAATTTCTACATTCTTGCATTTTTAACACACTTCTTGAACAGAGACAGTTGTTTAAATTTAAAGTTTTAAAAACTACAAGCGATAAGCTTTCCCACACTGAAAGTTTCATAAAAATACTCTCAAAATCGAGTATAATGTTGCAAAGTATATGGAAGGTGTTGGTCAGGTTTAGTTCCGAATTTTTCGCGTTTTCTCCAAATTTTGATTTCAAGTGAGGTCAGATGTTTATTAATATTTTTCGGAAGGTCAAGTCCGATTAATTTAAGAGTCACGTGAGCGGAATGGAATATATATATATTTATAATAATATTTTATATTTATTTACTCACCTGCATTGCCCAATAATTTGTTGAAGACACACACTGATCGTTCGTTATAATATCCGTATTCATTTAAAACACTTTTCTATATGCTCTGATTAATATTTACTTATTTTTAATAGAATATTTCAAGTATATGAACACTTAAGTTTTCCTTATGATCTGTTTTATTTTTATCAAACTAGTTTTTTATTAAAAGTCATGTGCGAAAGGTAAAAGAATTAAAAATTCACATTCAACTTCCTTCGTTTACTTTGTCACTTTGCACAATTCATTGCATTTGCTTTGCGTAAATATTTCCTTAAGATTTTTTTTTTGGTCTTTCAATAAACAAATTACTCTCTTTTTTATCTTTTGCAGGTATACTCGCAAATTAAGCAAATTGTTGTTGTTGAAATTATTTTTTTGTGACGCGTCAAAGAGTCCAACTAATGCCGAAGAGTAAGACACTGAAGCGCTGCCGTATGTTTCATCGTTGTCGGTAACCGAGTTCAGACTGATTGGACAGCGCTGCTTTGCTACAGACGGACCGCGCTTGGCTGTGTTGTGTGTTCATCTACACATACTTTCGTACATATGTACTTGTTTATTATCTACTTCTTCTTCCGCCGCTTCTGCTGTCCGCCGTTATTGTTGTTACTTGTTGCTTGGTCTGCTTTAAGCATGTTTTATACAGATGAAGCATAAACATACGAGTATTTCAATTTTAACCATAGTAGAGAGCGAGAGTGTTCCAACAACAGCAATATAATTTTTCAGAGAGCCACTACAACCAGAGTGATATTTTAAGCCAGTCTTGGCAACCACCCTAATGGCTATTTAAAGCGCGTTTGTATGGTTAGCGCTGCTCAGCAGGTGAGTTTGTTTTGTTGT
This sequence comes from Zeugodacus tau, assembly GCA_031772095.1. Lineage (NCBI taxonomy): Eukaryota > Metazoa > Arthropoda > Insecta > Diptera > Tephritidae > Zeugodacus > Zeugodacus tau. The sequence continues at coordinate 76,914,761 of CM062653.1, forward strand.
ACTGTGGGACAAAGGCATGAGAGGCTTAAGAAGAGAGTTAGCGCACGCTGAGCTTGTTTCGTTTGGGTATAAGAGTATTCTATGTATTAATGATACATACATATTTATGTATAAACACACAGAGCAAAAGTTTAAGTATTATTGAGTACAAATTTGGAGAACAGCTGAGGTTTGCTTATCAAGAGATCTAAATTATTGGTAATTGAAGCAGATGAAATACATAATTTGATATAGATGTGTATGTATAGAAGTATATGCAATGTATTTACTAATTTGTTATTAAAAAATATACATATTTAAAACAAATTATATTCGGACGAACATTCCCAACTGAAATATAATAAAATATAGCAAATTGTAAGTAAGCCATTCTGTTTGATTGATTAAAACGTTCTGGATCACTTTATAATTTTTTTATAGAATAAAGCGAATGATAGATCAGCTTGTCACTTGAACAATGGCTGTAAGCTTGAAGTACAATGGCTACCCATGTGGAGTATCTTTTAAGTGTGTGACTTTTCAATCTCAATATAATTAAAATACTTCATATCAAGTGCACTGATGATGTTAATAAGATTATAAATAGGGGTTATGTGAAGTAAAAAAACATATGTACATATTAAATGAAAAATTGATAAGCCGAAATTACCCGTAACCTTGCAGGGCGAAAGGAACCATTAGTCGCATGTTCAAACAAAAACACCACGTACAGCAGCATACATTGACGAAGAGAAAGAAAAATGGTAGCATTTAAAACCAAAAACAAAACGAATGAAATAAATGGAGAATAATAATTATACTGAGCAGACGCAGACAACGGAAAATTCAATGAGGGAGTGGCCAAGCGCCAGCGCTCAACCAATCGCCGGACCGGAATCGCACACTTGCAAAACAAGTGAAGATGGCGAAGAGAAAGGCTCCAAAAGCAGCCAGAAAATAATCAAGTAGAGAAATAAAGTAGTTGTGGATTATGAAAATAAAATCGATTGTGGAAATTTAGAAGGTGAAATTAAATTGAAATGAAAGAAAATACCGAAAATTAAATGTATTGTATATAATGTGTGGAGATAGTGGAGATCGGGATGTAAGTGTGATATTAGTTGAGGCTTACTGACATATGTATGTATGTACATATGTATATATATATTTTTCTTGAATAACAAGAAGAAGAATGAACGTTGTGGATTGGTGGTAAAGGGGAGACATAAGGATCTAATATGGCATTACTGTAACCGTTAATTGGACAACCGAAAAAAGAACCGATAATGATGTTACCAGAACCGGATATGGGGCACCAGGAAATTGTGTTACCGGAACCGGGTATGGGAAAATTAAAATAATGTTTTGATGAATTATTGGTAATATAATAGTAAAATGTAACTGTCTGTTAAACAATGATGAGCTACTAAATGTTTGTGTTTATCATATTTCTGATGCAATAATACTGCTTAAATAATTTTATTTTTTTTTTCAACTATCCACGTGACCTTACGCCCACATCAGATATGTTATAGCTACCACAAATCAATACCATGTAAATTTCAGCCATGTGAACAAGTAGTCACATTAACGTAACATGAAGTAGTCGGCAAATAAGTGCTCACCAGTGTTGACATAAATCATATTGGACTACTGGAAACACTCCAAATACCCCACATATACACACAACCATAAATAAATAGAGATATCTATGTAAATATTGTCTAAGGCTACGCGCACATTCTAAGAGCCAATATCGCCGGCGAGCTTCGCAGTGTTTACGACCGCATTACAGCCAACGGCAGCACAGCGTCATTTTGCGGTCAGAAACCGCTGTCCACCAACGTCAACATAATTAAAGCAGTCAATGAGTTTGTCGCGCTAATGTAAACATTGATCATTAAAAAATCGAAATATTTGCAAACTAAACCAAAGACCAGCACCAAAAGCGAGAAATAAATTTTAAATGCGCAGCTTGCCTGCGTGTCTGTCAGAAATCCATGTGAGCTGTGTTTTAATGAAATTAAACATATTTTGTGTAATTAATTTAGTGCATGTAACTATACGCCCACACGCTGACGCCAAAACCGAAAAGCGCGAATTTAAACACACTACTTCGACATGACTATGCTGGTCAAATGTTGCGTAAGCTGTTCGCTGCGTATTTATTTCAGCCCACATTTACACCTTTGCCGTCAATCAAATTTTACACATGTCAACTATGTCTGCGGTCTGCAGCACTCTAAATACTCTACAAGTAGCATTTAAGTGGTTATTAATACGGTACTTACAAGCTTTCAGACATATACTTAGCGCTGTATGATAGTAAATAAAGACTGAATAAAAAAATAGAAGTTGAAATGCTAATATTTCATTTACGCATGCGCCAATATTTGCGTGAGTGTTTACTTTTGTGTTGGTATCTTTGCTAACTCAAACGCTTAAGTAAGGTAATGGGCTACTTTAATATGTGTGGCGTCCTCGTTCTTAAGCAAATTTAACTATTGGTGACTTAGTTGTAAAATGCTATAATTCATTCTATAATATTTTTTTATTTTTCAATTTCGAGATTATTTAGAAATGAAATGTAATAAGTATTCAATCCTCGAACAAAACGGGACATACTTTGTTGATTACACCACACTACAGTAATATTCGAAAAATTTTGACAGAAACAATATCTAATAATAATTTTTATTTACAAAATTTGTTTGTTTCATATAATGAATTTTATTAGCAGGGATGACTCTTTAACCCTCCATTACTAACCTTAGGGTCGAATCGACCCAGACACGCAAACTTTTTAAATTAACAAAAAATAAAGAATATTTTTTAACGCAAGATATATGTGTAATCTAAATTTGTACATATTTAAACGTTTATAAACAATAAGAATAAGAAACATGTAAAATATTATGCATAAAAAATTGTTTTAAAAAATAGCCTGGGTCGATTAGACATACATAATTGAAAAATTTTTGCATTAGTCATTCCAATTTTTCTTTTTAACATTTTACTTTTATATTTCAGGTTTCAAATGCACTTTATTTGAAGTCAATATCTTTAAAACTTATCATTTTATGCGGAATCTGTTGAATCAATTGATGTTGGTCAAGCAACGGTAAATGAAGTGCGCTGCACAAGTGCTGCAGTTACAAATTTTGTAGTAACTTAAGCCAAGCTGTCACAAATATCCACAAATAAATAATTAAATGAATAAATAACCAATAATTATATGCACCATTTAAAGAAATGGCAGAATCGCATTAGAGGGAAAATACACAAATTGTTGGCCAGTTGAGCGAAAAGCAGTTCACATGAACCTGCCATAAATTGTAGCGCAATCGTCGCAGCTGCACGCTGTAAGCCGCCCAGCGAGTAATATAGTCCGATCGATCGCTTTCTGTGGTTGCCACAACTAGTTTCTGCCGTTGATTCGCGTGCATTTCCGCACTCATTTTACTTACAATTTAATTTTGGTTTTTTATCTGTGTTGCCATATCGCGCTTATTACCAACAAATGGCGCCAATATTTACAGATTGCGTTATTGCTTATTCCAGCTTATTAATGCCAACATTTCAGCGCGACAATAACTAACAGAACCTGCTTTGCGCCTGCCAGTTTGCAGTTTCGCGTACGCAGTGGAGAGGTGGTGATGCCGAATAATCAAACAATAATCAGTTGTAATAATCAAAAATTGAAACTGCGGTTGTTTTGTTGTCGTATATATAAATCTGTGATCCAATATATAATTCCCAGGTGTAAGCATCTGTTAGCCCGCTCTGTTGTGCGAAAAGTAGACTTCGCTTATTTTATGTGTTTGTATATACATAAAGATAAGTCAGCGATTACTCTAATCTAGGGTGATAAAGTTAAGTTTGCTTTATTGGTAAAGCTATGTGTCGGTTTATACTGAAAGAAACAGCTTTTATGTTGGCTAAATTTTCTTTCTTGTACAATGACTTTTTTATAAATTTTTAAAATGAAATATTTTTTTCTATTGAGTTTTCTAAAGCCTTTAATTATATCTTATTTAAAGTTTTCGTAGCTTATCATTCAATTTAAAACCTTTGAGGCAATTTCTCATATTATACATGAATACACCATTTATACCCAAATATAAATCCACGGTCAATTTGTATGAAGCTACGTGATATGAAGTTCGTGTATTAAGTCTTGTGTAGGGGACTGATACTAAGCTACTTAAATACAATTAATATATTATAATAAAAAAATAAAACAAAGCAAAATACGTTTCATAATAATAAATATAGACAACCATTTCGATTTCAGCAAATATTTTTATTAACATTAAAAGTAGATCACTTTCATTGTCTGGAAAACCCTGCTCTGACCAACCACTTACTGGTCACCTTGAACAATTTGAACAAGACAAATTATTTGCTTTTCGGTATGTTATGCATGTGAGCGCCAAAAGTCAAACGAGCACGTGTCAATTAATGCGAACAAAATTGTGCGACGATATGCACTGATTTGACATTCAACGAAAGTGCTTAATTGTGTTGAGATACCTGTTGAGCAGCAGCTGCCGAGGCAGGGCAAACGCCAAATTCCCGGCTAAACGGCGAGTGCCACCACCAGCGCCGCCGACTATGGCAGCGACATCGGCTTGAACAGCGACACATGCAACATATGCAGCATATGCATATGACACCGAATGGTCAATGGCGAACAGAAAAGCAAATTTCTGAAGAATAAACAGTATCAAAGAAATGTTTTAGGCGAAAAATATTTTCCGACTGCTAACATTTGTCGTAAATGTTTACTATTTGTTGTCATTTTGTTGTTGCTTTTTTTTTTGCAATTGCAAGCGACACATTTGAGACATGTTAACCTAAATTGAATCACTAATGCATGTCAATTGCCTGTAAAATGTGGCGTGTGTGTGTGTGTGCGGCAATACACTTGCGGTTGGCAGGTGGGCACTTAGGAGCTACAGCGCTAATGACCGATTGGACATATTGGCAATCACCATTTGGCTGGCCGTTGCTTTCAAATGTTTGACAGCAAATTTGACTTTGTGCTGATTACGCGCGTTGCTGCCAAGCCGTTCATAATGGCTGGGTCTTATGGTGATGCTGTGCTCTTAAGTTGTTGTTACATTTCAGTAGTGTTGCCGCCACCGCTGTTGTGTTTGTTGCTGCAATTATTACTCCCTGGTGGCAATTGAAAGTGATACAGAAGCGAAGTTTACATGCTACCGTATGTGGCGGCGGTGGTAGCCAAGATAATGGTCTAAAAGTGCCTGCCAAGTGCTTACGTACATTTCACAAGTGATCAAGTGATTTCAAGCTGATTTAGCCGTTGAAGTCTGGCGGCGGTCGTCGGCATTTTTTAGTTGTGATTGAACGCCATTAGCGCATGCAGACATGAAAGCTTTTAGTTTTTCAATTATGTTGCTGAAAGCATCAGTGTTGACTTTGCGGAGCGAAAGGCTGCAATTAAAGCACGCTTTGAAGCTTAGGTTGATACTTTCTGTCACTTTGATTGAAAAATAGGTAATAGAAGTATTTTACAACAAAAATTTAATGAACAAATTTGGCAAATATTGTAAAACAAAAAATAAAGGAAGAAAAAAGTAAAGTGCATAAAAGCTGAAAAGGTCATCGTTCATTTTAATTTTTAGGAAATATTTTTCTTCTAGAATTTATAATTTTCTAAGTAGACTTGAAAACAATTTGTTCACTCAATAAAATCTCCTATTCACCAAAATTTCAATTCAATTGGAAAATAAAAGGCTGTAATTATTAGTATCTATATATTTTTACAATTTTTTTAATTACAATTAATTATATTCACAGTTTCGAAATTTCGAAGATTCGTAGAAGCAATAAATTAATTATTTATTTTTACAGAATCAGCTAATAGCCTTCAAAAAGCAATGTTGTCGGCGTAATTCATATTTTACATAATTTATTTAACTGCATATTTACAGCTTATCTTTATTTAATTACGTTGTAAAATGTTTGTTTGGCATACTCAACGAACACACGCTGTGCCGAATCGTATGCATCACCGAAACAAGAGAATTTTAACATAATAATTATTAATTTAATTTATAACGGCAATTAATCAAAATTTCAAAATACCCACGCACGCATTAGCTGACGCAGCGACGCGGCGATTGGCGATCTACAAGCGTGGTGCTTATGTAAGCGCAGTAAAAATTGAAAATCGCGGAGTATTTCACGATGCCAAACGCACTGCTAAAACACACGCGCACAAGTATATAATGCATACGCGCCAACAATGACGCCCGTTTACAACAAATTTACAACAACCATAGCACAACCACTGGTTGAACACATTACCGCTTTGGGTCTTATCAACATCTACTAATGACATTTGCATATTTTTTTAAACTAAAGCTGGTCAAACACAGATATATACATATCCATACATGTGTGGTCAGACGTTGGAGCGCTTTTGGCGCGCTTAGCTTTGCTCCATTGCAATATGCAGGCTTTGTTCGCTTTTTTCATTTAATTCTTCAAAAGCGTTGTCTTTTAATTATCTTACAAATAGTTCCCACGATCAAGTAAGCGTTGAAAAATACCGATGAATTAGGTAAATAAAATGAATTTATTTATTATGGCTGTGTTTCAGAGCAAACAAATATGTGTGGATAATATATGCGCGCTAATAGATTATTGTTATGGTTGTTGTTGCTGGCAAATATTGTCATCACAGCGCTTAATCATAAATATACTAAATTGAGTAGAGTTATGCAGGCAGTAGTACTATCTTGGTAGCAGTGATATTACGAGTCGTTCAAGCTGATTTTTATACTAGTGTGTGGCGGTCATTCTCATATTTGAACGTATGCATGTTTTCTTATATACATATGCTTTTAGTGCTCTTTAGTCGTTGCTTAAAGATTTTTTACTTTTTACTGACAAATAATGAATATATGTCAATATATCGAAGTTCACGGGCTTTTTTACTATATTCAAATATATTTTCACATTTAAAGACCTACCCTAAGTTCTTTGTGCGAGAAGCTTTTAATGTAATAAATTCGATTATATTCAATGCTTTCGTGAGCTTTGTTAAATTTGAATATAATCATTTTTGAACAATAATAAATTTTTGATCCCGATAATGGTACTTAAGGTTTCTTCCAGCGATAGGCGGACTGATAGTTCTCTAAAAATCAATAAGTTTCACTAATCTAATCCCCTTGACCCATATATATAAATTTAGAATCCTTCACAATTAAATTTTATAAATTATTAAATTCCGTGCAACAGCTACATTCATAAAATTTCAGCTACATTTTTGCCTTCATTTCGAAATTTTTTCCAACTTTATAATTAACTAAATTCTAGTCTAAAATCTTGTTAAAATCATTGTTTTTTGTCGCACATATTATGTTCGTATTCTGAAAATGAGTTTTATTCATGTTGCATACACAATTTTTTCGGCGTGCCACTTCAGCCGAGTGTATGTTGAGGCACTTGCATGCTACACGACATTAAATTAGTCATTATATTAATTATTTACTTTTATTTTAGTTGCAAACTCACTGCACTTGTTTTATTAAAATTATATTGTAAATTCCGCGTTACAACCTCCTATCGATTTTATGCTTCATATCTGAACAACATGAGATCATAAATAAGATATGAAAATGAAATGTATTGAAAATGTGCCACAGAGGTAGTAATTTTCGTTCGAAATTGATTTATGAATTATTAGCACCAGCGGCAAATGTCATGCGCAACTACCGTTGTAAGTTACACATACAAAAGACTTAAGCGCGCAACTTGCACGCTGTCGATCCAACAAATAATGAAAACACACATTGTAGACAAGCGGTAACTCAGTTCGTCACTGCAGCGAATCGCTATGTACAATGCATGCTTATGAACTTTTAAGATTTGTGACGCAGATACACTTAAATTACTAATCGATTTCCGATAATTACAGCAACACAATACAAAGCACATACGGCGCCTACTTACTTGCAGCCACTCGAGCTCTACTTTTTTCCTTTACTACTTACTTCTTTGTGCTCTTTAATTTATGTTTTGCCATGGCTGCCCGCACTTGTGCCGTGATATTTATGTGCTTTTGCAATGATTGAGCGAAAAATAAATGCAGCGCTTACGCCAGCAGCCCATAGTTGATGCCGCCGTTGAAGCGCCGTGTCTGCGCGCTTTGTGGCATAATGTGAGCGTGGCTTGAGCGATGTTCGCATAAAATTCAAATAAATATCAAATGCCAGCGTTAGAACGCACACTTTAATTAGGATTTTTGCTATTTGTTGCCGCTATTACAGCACTTGTAAGCTAAATATATACTTGGCGCTGCATATATATCAGCAGAGATTTAGTTTAAATGCAAAATAAAACTTGAAAAAAGAATGATATTGAGATTAGAAATGGTGAAATGCAATTTAAATATTGCAAAAAATAATCCCGACCAAAAACTATTTATATTCAGTGTAAATCAAGAAAGTCTGTTGAACAGCTACTAAATCAATAACAACAACAAAAGACTGAAAAAGTTAATAACAACGTAAAAAGCAGTGAGTGATGCTGCAATGTGCAATACACTGCCACCAATACATTGCCAGAAGGCCCAACGTTGGCAATGTACACTTCCCCAAAGCGAGAATAGTCGATGGTAATGTGCGGGATATTTAATACATATTTATTTATGGAGTGAACACGGTTGATAGATTGCAATTTGAGAAGTTATAATTTTCCAATTATCATTCACTGTTTCATTTTATGATTTGTGTGCAGAAAATGGCTGCATAGAACTGACTTACTTTTGAAAAAACGTGAGTATGTTTATGTGTTTTCATATGAGTGCTGTTCGCCAGCAGGCGACTGCGGCAAATAAGTTAAACGTGAGCAACCGCAGCGCATATGGTAGCGCCAACTCCGTTTAACGGCTTCATAATAAAAATAATTGCAATGGCATGTGCGTGTTCGATTGCGGCAATATACACTATTCACACAGGCAATCAGCCTGTGAGTCAAAGCTACTGTTTAACAGTGAAAAATTACACACATATTTATCATTTCATTATTCATACATATGAGATGCGTTGGAAAAAAGGTCACACGTTTTAAAGTCATTGATGAGCGGCGGTTTTATCACTTACATGATAAGACATTTAAATAAAAAAATATAAAAATATAATAAAATGTTTAAGCTATTATGAACAAAACACACTGACCATTACCTGGCAGTTGGCACGTAGGGAAGCTACTAAAAGCTACAGCGAAACAGTTACCAATTATCTGCATTTGCTGCATTGTTCCACCATAAAGAAACAACAATGTAGTTTTAAAATTATTTTGTCCCTTTTGATTTCACTTTAATGATTACAAATAAAAATTATTGTGATAAAGCGAAACAAATAATAATAATAAACATAAAGATAAGAAAAAGTTGTAGGAAAAAAGTCACCAATGCGCTCATAAAAATGACATAAAGGATTTTTGAAAATTGTGTCAATGCTCAAATAAATCGTACAACAGAAATCACGCTGCTACGTGATACATTCGAGCGTCCATGGTGACACATGTGGCACGGTATGCCTTCACATTTCACGAAATCACAAGCAAAAAAAAATCGGCAGAAATAGAGACAGCAAAAGCAAATCAACAACAATAAGAAAATCATTTAACGAAAATCTCTGACGAGCATTGAGAAAACATAAGTAATACAATTAAACTGAAAAGAGTAACACACAACAAATACATTCAATGAGAATGTCGCTGGCACCTAACTACAACCATGTGTGCCTTCTACTCGCGCTCAATTAGACCGCTGACGATTGAGATGCTCAAAATATTGTTGTGCTTTGATGGCGATGTCAGCTGAAAGTCGTGCTGGACTTTTGATGGGATCATAAACTGTCATGTGTGCTTTAAGCTTTTAATCAGCTGGATCATTAAGTTTACAGCGCACTGGGGCAGCTGCGAGAGGGTGGATAATTCAAGGCAAAGTCGAATGATGATGATGTTTGTTGTTTGCAATTGTTGTGCTTTGACAGTCCAGTGTATCGCATGTTCCAGTTTTTATTGTTTACGAGCGCACATACGAGCATGTCCGCATTGTTATCAGCTGCGCATGTAACGGTGGCTTGTTGCGTTTTCATATATCTACCATTATCAGTTTTCTTCATCATTTACAGATTTTGTTTTGAAGTGTTTTGGGTTATGCGTTTAGCACACATCATGCTGGAATGTTTTTAAAAATTGTAATCGCAAATATTTATTCTTACATATATTCTCTGGTAAATTAACTTAAAGCTATCCGAAGTGGAAAAACACGTGATTAGTTAAGACTTTAAACTATGACCGAATGAAAAAAAATTGCCTAAAAGAAAAAATACTTCGTCCAAGTCCTTGCGATTTGTTTAGAGAATTATCATGATTGCTTGAGTAGTTATCTAGAGATCCAGACCACATACTTTAAACTCAGTTTTTAGAATAGATGTTGTAGAATTTCATAACATTATAAAAAATAATCGATTTTTTAAGCCGTGAAACTCATTCATGTATTCCCTTAATGAGAGACTGCTTGTTGTGATATTCGAAGCTGTGAATATTTGCTTATTTGTTTATTTATTTGAAATGATTGAGGACCCCGTCTATAAAAAATTTAAATTTCTATGCACATTTTGTCTCCAATTGTGTTTGACTCAACATGTACTTTTTAACGACTGAACTCAACCGCCTTATATCTAAGCATTATTATAAAATCTCATCTAATTCGCCTTGCCCACTTAAAAATTGTAACTGTAGAGTTTATGTCAAATCCAAAAGACATCATTTTGCCCCTAAGGCATTATAGATTACCAAGCCAAGTATTAACCAATCTACAACAACAAAGAAATCTAACGCCCACCTGTCCACCTCAATCAGATGAATGTGGCAGTGTCTGCGAATTTAATGGAGCAAATCACATCAAAACAGTGCAGCTGCACACACATACACACACTCATAAAAAACCAATAAGCAAGTGAACAAACGAACAGGCAAGCGAGCAGGCTTACAGACAATAGTAACAGCTAGCAGAAAACAACAACAAAATTTACCATGCAACAAAAAAGTGGCAATTGTGGCAACCACCCCAAATTGAGTTAAGTTGTAAATATAAGTATCTGCATACATATTTTGGGCACCCACATAAGCTGCAATGTGGCAAGGAGCACTTTGTTGCTTTCAATTTCGTTTTGTTAGTTTTGATTAGTGTCGTACACTTTGTTTGTTTACTTAGGTTTGCAAATCAATTACGAAATGGTATAAGTGACGCAGTCACTGCCACCGTTAGATGTGGCAACATGCAGCACTTTTCAAATTTTAATTTTCACTTTGCCTTTTTTGGTTTTCCAATTTTCATCGCGATTTTTTCGCTCTTTCGAAATGATTAAAGCAAATGCGCCGCCCACACGTGGCAGTTGCCAGCATTTGCGCGTTGCAAGCACAAGGAGGTAAACATGTCAGTGCACACTTGCAACAAATCTGACGGTCTGTCTAGTCGACTACTCAGCTCGTTAGTGTTGCCACAACCGTTGAGGCCCGCTTAATGCAATTGATGCTGTCAGCTTGATTGTTGTTGCATGCTTGTATTTGTGTGTGTGCAAATATTTGTTTAATCTCATGCGCGGCATATATAGTGCATTAATAGGCGCATAATTGCAAGCTCGACAACAATAACAAACAATGCACAGTAGCAAATAGCTCCAGTTAGCAGAAAAATATGACTTCGCTGATAGACAGTCATTGTAATCGCATTTACTGACGGTTGAGACAGATCGTCAAACGAGTTGCCAACCATTGCGCTTGGCAGACAAGCGCCTAATGAGCCTCTAATAATAATAACAATAACAATAAAATTAACAAACTCCAGATACTCGATAAATCTCTTATAAGCACTGCAACTGCATATTTTCTACACAGAACTCTAGATATGTCACACAATAAGGCAAACTGCAACAACAACAACAACTTTACCAAAAATTTTATTATTGCCAATTGGCTGCAGCGACGTGTGTGGGTGTCTGTTTAATCATGATGATCGATGCATGAATGAGCGAATATGCGTTGCACAGCATTGCTTGATTGGTTGCTCTGCTGAATAGATGGCTAGCGCTGTTGCACGCCTTTTGTTGCCGGCGCTGCTTGCAACAATATTGTATGTGGGTCTTCGTTGCGAATATTGTGTGAATTGGATGGCTGCTGCGTTGTTGCAGACATTTATGAGCGCGCAGCTGTGTTGCATGCTACATATTTGTCTTGGCTTTGCGTCAAGTTGTGTATGGCGTAACGTGATTAGCAACAGTGAATCGTTGTCCTATTAGATCAGTTACGGCTTTTATCAAAGTAATGACGCATAATGTATGAGCTATTTTATTCAATGTGGCAAGTGAAGTTGAATTATATTTGATTGATTGAATTGTTAACTTATTGGTATTTTATGACGAATATTGAAGTTTGCTTTTCAATTTATTATTATTTTATTTTATTTTATTTTATTTTATTTTATTTTATTTTATTTTATTTTATTTTATTTTATTTTATTTTATTTTATTTTATTTTATTTTATTTTATTTTATGTTATTTTATTGTATTTTATTTTATTTTATTTTATTTTATTTTTTATTTTATTTTATTTTATTTTATTTTATTTTATTTTATTATTCTTATCTACCTCACATGCTCTGCACCACTCAGCAATTGAAAGGTGTTCGATTGTAAATCCATCAGTCACACGCCTTTCGAATTTAAAATCTATTCATCTTGTCAATTGATCGTAAAAGTGCTGTGAAAAAAACAACAACAACCAAAGGAAAAAGATCATAATTACATATTTTGCTCTGCTGCAAATGTTAATCCATATTCAGCAGCACGAAGTTTGTCGCTCAAGTCTTTAGTTTTCCGTTAACTTTGAAAAAATAAAAATTTACAATTTGCAACTACATACAGACATGTAAACACTGCAAAAAACAGTTAACGCAAATCAATCAAACGTTGTGTATAATGTCGTTATTGGTATGACAGCTTCTAATTCTAATGCCAACATTAATCATATTAGTCATAACCCGCGTGGCGTGGCGAAACAATCATAAAATGTATTCAGATTCGCGAGCTGTCGAACAGAAATGAAACAAAAATGTCAACAGAAATGTCGTGTGCCACAAATAAACGGACAGACAGACAGACAGACGAATAGCCGCATAAAATTATTGCCGTTAGAATGCTTAGAACACAAAAAAGTGTCCAACAACAGTCCTCTTGTATGCGAAGAGTGGTCAGTGCTTCGATGGCGGCGTGTGGAAAATGTTTGTTGTCGCTGCACAAATGTTAAATGGTTGCTGCAACATAACTGTCAATTACCTGGTGGCAGTTGGTGTATGCTGTGTTGCATGCAATATGCAAGCGCTCTAATGCTGACGCCAAATAAATTAGAATCAATGATAATTTCGTACGTTTTTACATGTGTCAAACGGTGTCCATGTCTCTCTAGGCTTTATTGTGACCTAGGTTGCATGCAAGCCAGCGAATTCACGTAGCAATTGTTGATACATGTATAATGTGAGTATATGTGTGAATAGCGGTGATGATAGATTTATGGTTATTTTTAGTAATTCAAATTAATTAAAGCGCTTCAGTAATCGATAATACGCAAATAAATATAATAATAAGCGTGCATAATGGCTTTGGCTGCACCGGAGCAAGCACAAAGGTGTGTTGAAAGTGCGACACTGTGGAAGTATTTTTTGTAGTGTAATTTTATAGTTGTTCAAAGCAGCCGGATTTTGTGTGAGTTCTTGATTTGGCAATTCACATTCTGCTTGGTGCGTTGGACTTGGAAGTCGGCGGCGACGTTCATCGCTTGCAGCGTTGTTAGTCACAACGTCGTGTATTTACGTAATTGACGCTTAAATTAGCTTTTGTATTTTTATTCCACAAATTCTCCATTGTATCCCCAAGAATTACAATTTTTTTTTCGAACGTAATTGCGCCACGGAGGTTAGCATGTCGATTTGCTGGCAATTTCAAGATTTTCAAATAATTAAGCGAATAGTCGTGTTTCATTGTGCGTCCGCCTTGTGATGGTAATTTTCTACAAGACATCGCTGCATTTCTAATAATTTGCTTTTCATTTACTTTGCTTGATACCGACAATTAATTTTTGTTTTCCCCCCAAAAGCGATTGTTAAGCCTTGTCTGTTGCCAGTTCATAAATGCTCGCCGGCATTGCTGTCATATGTCTGCCTTAAACTCATTTCGCATGCAACCAGTAATTTGTGGCAGTTCTTCATCAAAAGGCGCGAAGTATAAAAAATATGCCGAACATTCCAAAGTGCAAATCTACGAATGTCTCATAATGTGGTGTAATGTGTGCTGTTGTTGCATAAAAAATGTGAAATTATGACAATTGTACGAAGGTTTGCAAACAACTACAGCAAAGCATAAATTTCTGCTAAGAATTGTCGGCGGTCGTTTTGATTGCTACCAAAGCCGCCATCGGTATATCGCCAAAGACTCGCGGCAAACCAAAAGCAATCAAAAATTGTATTTATTCTAGTTCATACGAACAGACATACCGCGCGGTTATATTTAATGTGTACGTGCGACAATTCTTTGTAAGCGGGCGTTTGTGGCACGCGTAGTGCGGTCGTATGTACGTAGGTATGTATAGTTGCGAAACGCTTCACGCGTGCTAAGTGTCGCAAAAATTTATGAAAATGCAGCATTGCAAATAATGGCGGCAGCCTTAGAACTTTTTTTGGTTGAGCAAAATTCGGTGGCCCTCGTGATTTATGGTATTTCGGTAATTTTCTGGCTGTATGCGCTGAGTTTTGGACATACAATTTTGAAAAATTTATATGGAAGACAGACATTCCGCGCGGTTACAATAATTTCCTGCTTTTGTCACTATGCTAAGAGATTTCATTATTTAATCAGGTGTGCGACTTGGCTATGATTAGATGAGGCTGATAAATGAAAACAGAGCCAAATTGTAGGCAACGCTTTTCTAAACAACGCGGTTCAAAATAATTAATATTTTATATTCTAAACCTGAAATCAACATCTAATTCTCTTATTTTTTCCTCCCTTCCAGGCGAGAAGCCTTATACCTGCAAATAGCCTAAGAGAGAATGGGTTTTTCGCGCTCCGATGAACTGACGCGTCACTATCGCAAACACACCGGCGCCAAACCATTCAAATGCGTTGTCTGCAAGCGAAGTTTTGCGCGCTCCGATCATCTGGCCCTGCATATGAAGCGACATTTACCCAAAAATAAGTAGAGGAATCAAAGGATAAGAAAACTAAGGAAAGCAAACGGAAGCGGACAGACAACGTAATAAACTAAAAAATAAAAACACAACAGCAAGCAACTATTAGCGTTTAAGTTATGGAAAAAATATTAAACAACTCAAAAAGAGTTGAGCGAACACAAAACAAATCCAAAGGACTTTAGTTAATAGATTATTAAAAAAAAATGCAAAAAAATAAGATAAATAAAAAAAAAATTATTACAAGCGCTGCTTAGCTCAGTAGCAAAACAAAACGATCAAAATCTACTAGTAGTCGCAGTGGCATTTTATGTTAACTGCCCACCAGACACATTAAAAAATAATGTATTTTACTCCTGATTTGATTTTCGTGTTTTGTTCAAACCTAAGTGTTTTTCCTACCTTTTCGTGTTTCCGAAAAATGTTCAGTAGAAATTTCGAATTATTGCGCTGCAGCAGGCCGCTTGCCACGAAGGCGCAAGAACAAGCGGCAACTGGGTGCAGAGCATTTTGTCGCCACTGACAGTTCATTAATAATCGCAACTGTTGTTAAACGCAGAGCAATGCAAAATTACTCATTTTTGTTTTTGTATTATATACGAGCTCGCATTAGAGACACCAGTAATTCCTTTAAAAATCAGTTATGAAGGCGACCAAAAATAGGTGATTTCAAAAATTCAATTAACAAAAGAGTGGTGAACATACACTACTACCATGGCATGCTGTCGCTTGTATGGTATTAACATCAAACATATTTTGTTGTACGCTGCGCAGTCTCTGCAGCTTTGCTGCAATGAGTATGGCTAACACAGCTGCCAACTTTGTAAGAGGCCAAACGCCAACTGCTAATTCAACCATAAATTATGCGAATTATCATTACAACAATGCAATGCAATACAACAACAATGCAAACAAATGCGAATATTAATATCTGCGCATATCATATGTGTGTGGGCAGTTATTTGTCTGGGGAAATATTTGAAAATTCGCGGTTTATGAATGTGCAACGCTGTTTAATGATTATCTTTTATTTATTATTTTTAACGGCTTTTAATTATGCGCTTAGTATATACTTGCGTTTAATAATATTCATTTTGACTTTAAATGTTGACACCTCGACGATTTGCCGAAATTCGTGGCAGCAGTTGGCGTGGACTTAAGCACCTGCAATCATTTTTAATGCAAAATTAAATTTGGTGCGTTGAAATATTTATTGCTTGGCCACTTCTGATTTTTGATTTCTAATTAGCGAACAGATTTTTTCTAATTAACGGCAAGTGCCACTTTATTTCAGCAGAATTCATTTACTGAGTTGTTGACATTATTGAAGTGATTTGTGGTTGATTTGTCTAATTTGTTAAACCATTAGTGTTCACGTTTATGTCGGAGTGAATTATCGTTTGAAATTTGGATAATTATTGAGTGTTAAATAGCTACATATGTAAAAAATAAAAAAAATATATATAAATTTTCGAACATACAACTTTGGCTCCTTACTGCAATTGTCATATAAAATTGATCCAAAAATGTTATACATAATTGAAATAATATAAAAATGTTGCTGGTATACATATTTTTGAGTCAATTTGAGTAAATGCTATTAGGCTCCTAACCTCAAAAACAAGAGAATATAAATTAATATATTTTTTTTAGTTATGACTCAATCTCCCAGCAAAAAATAGTTTTGCCCAAAACTCAGACGACTATTGTAAACCCCATATTAGCAATACCATTTTACGCATGATTTTATATTATAGCGTTAAATAATATTGTATTGTATATATTTTGAGAAATATCCATGTATTGTATAGAAAAATGATAATTTTAAATATTTTTTATTGAAAAGATAATTAGAGTTCTACAGTTAC
Organism: Zeugodacus tau; assembly: GCA_031772095.1. Classification (NCBI taxonomy): domain Eukaryota; kingdom Metazoa; phylum Arthropoda; class Insecta; order Diptera; family Tephritidae; genus Zeugodacus; species Zeugodacus tau. The sequence continues at coordinate 76,931,898 of CM062653.1, forward strand.
TACATAAATAAATACATGAAGTATTGTATTGACTTTTCAAATTCCAACATTCTTTCAACTCTATTTAAGAATGTATATTTCTTCTATATCCACTTATCTTCCAATGCAATGGAAAGTCAAAGTGCACACACGCTTTCTTAATTGCGAACGTCACATTCGAACGTTTTGTTGTATATTTTATTTCAAACATAAACAAGAATTCCTTTGCAATGCAGAAAAATGTTAACACGATGTGATTTATTACAATTCTATAATTGTAAAGAAAACTGAGTGTAGGCGTTGCATTTGCTGCACGCAAGTAACTGCAATTAACAGAGAGGTGGCGCCGATTGACAAAAGAGTTAAGCGACAAACTCGGACATGACCAGTTGAATGAATCACATACTAACCTTTGCAAAAAAAAGGAAATATTAAAGTAAAATTAAATTTAAACGATTTGAAAGCAATTAACTGAAAGATAGATATGTAAAAATTATGAAAAATATTTGAATTATTTAAAAATCTAGCAAATGCTTGCTGTTTGTTGAAATAATTAACAAAACAAAAATAAATAGTTTGCACACATTTCAAAAGATTTAAATTATTTATTGTGCTTTATATGGATATAATTCAGCATATTAGCGTTCAACATGCATTAATTGCATTTGATATGTCGGATATTCCACGAAAAGCCGCTTATTAGCAGCCACTCTGCCATTTTCATTAGCTTATTTCAGCTCTACCACTTGAATATTTGAATTTTTCACTACACTAATTGAGTAGCCGCCGCAAACAAACCTCTAATAATTATTCTCCGCTTAGTAGAGTTCAAACAAATCTGTCGCTGAGATTTAGCATTTATTAATTTGCAGTGTTTTTCAGCTGATTTGTCGGCAATTCAGTGAGTATGTTCTAATTATTGGTGTTATTAATATTAATTAGATATGTAGGTAGTGCGTCTCCAAAAAAGCTTAGTCGTCTGTTGTTGTTCTGCATATAAAGTTTCAAAATTTTAAACACGTGCCATGAATGCTGCTCTGACACGCAGTTTTTTCGTAAACATTTGTATGTATTTGTTGTATGTGTGCAAGACACTTTGGCAATGGACGAACGACAATGTGACACTGTGTCTCGAGCTAATAGCCGCTGCGCATACTTATTAATTTATGGCAATTTAAATGCCTTCAGGAATTTCATGGAATCGCATTTGAGGCATAAAGCACAGACTCCAGCTAGAGGTTTCAACGCGGCCACCCGCTCAGCGCTTTATGTGAATATGTAAGGACATACATATTAGGGCTCTTAAAATTATTCGATTAACCTGAAAACAGATTATTCGAATATCCGGTTTGTAACCGTTCGTACGAATATTAACCGGTTAGCACTATTCGGTTAGTCGCAATGTTCTGACTATTCGAATACTCGTTCTACTGCGGTTATTCGAATAGTTATACTGTCACTATTCGAATAAATGAAAAAAAAAACATAGCGATTTTTGCTAAGGCCAAAACCAGATATATGTCCGTATTTTCCAGATATATACAATGTGCGGTATAAATCGGTTGAGAAGTGTTCGGGCAGAAGGGCACGAGCAAAACCGACCACTGACCGACCCAAAAAACCGGTTCTTCACAGAAAACCGACTATCCACTCGTCGAAGTTTTGCCCCAAAAAGCCCCAAAGCCTCACCCACCGACCGCCCACACTGCCACGAGTTTGTCCCAAAAAAACCGGTTCCAAAAAGTAACCGGTTACTGCAGTAGTAGGCATATGTCGCAAAAAAAAAGTGGTTAGGGGTATAGAATAGCGAACTCAAGAAGGTATTTTCAGTCATATTTTAATTTTGCAGGTGAAACAACAGTGTTGGTATGACAGTCATAAAAAAATAGCGAGTTTTTTGTTGGTTTTAATGTTTCACTTTTTTCAATAAAAATAAGAAAATTAATGAACTTGCACTATTCGAATAGTCGACAACGAACGGTTAACCGAATAGTCGAAAATGAGCGGTTAATCGAATAGTCGATGACTGACGACTATCCGAATAGTGCAAACCGAATATTATTATTCGAATAATGCCCTATTCGGTTAATTCGGTTAGTCGATTAGTCGAATACCAAGAGCTCTTATACATATATATACATAGATATATGTTTGTGTGTATACCTTTATACGAATGTCATTAATGTAATGTTGTTGGCCTGAACTTGAGCTCAATTCGCTTGGAGTCGCTTAGTTGATCCGTAGTTTATTAACTTCGATGTTTTATGTTTATTCGTTCACCTACGTATTAATATAGCCTTAACGTCCTTTATAGTGTTTACACACATTCAAATGCAAATTTGTGAATTGTGTATTTGCTCATCAGGCAGTGGCGTAGATATGGAAAAACAGAAGGGAAATAGGCTGGCTGGTTTGAAAACAGAAACGCTTAAATTGTGACTTAAAAAGTAGCAACCCTTGCCTTTTTTAACTTTTTCGGTATTAACAAATTAATTGATATATCTACCCATTGTATTAAAGGTCTTCTATCTAAAGGTTATAGGGCTATTATTGGTGTTTTATTATAAAGCATCCACAATTTATTCAGCCTTATTCCTTACAACTGGCAATTTTTTTATAAAATGAGAGTCGGTTTCCGTTATATCAAGTTCATCAGTAGATCATCAAGTGGATCTCGAATTCCTTTTTTCGTTAATTAGTTACGTTATGTTCTATTACTGATCCCATAGACTGTTAAACATTCCGATAGTTGTCCCTTATCAAAAAAGCGACTTGAAATCATGGGAAATCTTCTTAGGCATCAAGCTTCTGAAAGTGTGACATATTCTTCCAAGCAGCATCTGCCACTGGCACCCAGCAGATTTTTAAATTTGAACACATGGTCAGCGATTGTGACATGGTACAACTAAATAAAAACAAACATTGCTGAGGCCACTCACAAGATCTCCTAGGGTGTACTGTGGGCCACAGCATTTTGCCACTCGCCGATCTCACCTAGAGAACTGACGATAAATAGCTCTGCTTTAATACATATTGGTCTAAGTTCTTTTTATATCCTGGCTAACCGAGACTCATTCGTCCATCTGCTTCAATTTTCCAATAGATCGTTATCCTCCAGCAGAACAACTATTTTCGAATTATTTTTATGAAACTTTTATTTGTGAAACCTCTGGAATCCAACTTCCAAACCAACTTGCCTTTCGAAGAATTATTGTATTAAAATAAATGAGACAATATTTTTTGCAACGCCACTGCAAATTCTACAGATAGCCTCATAAACACCTACAAATTATGTGGCACATTAATGAAGCTGCGCGCCACACCGCCAACCGGCACACACAGGTCCATTAACTCATTGGCAGACAACAAATGCAAGCGCAAAATTCGCAACAAACAACAAAATAGAAATTATGCGAGAACACACAAAAATGTTGTTGGAACAACACTTAAGTAGCCATAAATTAGTATTCAGCGCTCAGAAAAAACATATTCGCTAAGCACAGCGATATCTTTTCAAGTTCAATGTTGCTCGTGTGTGATTTGTGGGCGCATTTTCGTTTTCATTGGCGTTTGCATGAAATTGAAACATTTGTTTTGAGATTTTTATTTTTAGGCTTTTATTGCATAGGAGTAGTTGCGTTTGTGTGATTTTTGCAATATTGTTGTTGTTGCTTAACAAAATGTTTGCTGTTTTTATAATTGTAGTTGTTTAAAAAAAATGTTTTTGCAACATTTGATTGCTTTTGAAAAATAAAACGTTATTTTTGTCGCGTGTTGCTTGCTGGAGATGGCGTGGTGAGGCGCAGTGATGCTACGAGCAAACGCAGCGCAAATACATTTAATCTCACGCCTTGCTGGCGTTATTTCGAGACTACTTTCGGTACACATACATATACGAATATTCATTTCAATATTTGCTGATTTAAAAGCCTGCAATTTATACATTTCACATTCATTAGCACATAACAACAACAATCTGAGTGAAATGCCAATCGGCTCTTAATTTGCCATAAACTGCCAGAGTTTTCGGTGAATGTTGTAGGTAGGTATACAATGTAGATAATTATTTTCACATGCCTGCAGCCAGGTGACTGCGGTCAGCTTAGCTAACCGAACGGTTACTCAGCGCTGGACCACCCACAAGTGCTTGATAGTTTATGCACATCTACTACCAAATACTCCATAGGAGCTTGCTGCTCTAGCCAGCTGACTGATTGTGCTCACCATCAAAAGACTCGTCCCCTTTGATTGTACGCTTTGCGGCAGTTGCATTTAATACGCCATTTACTTACATAATTTCCATATATAAACTTAAATGCCGGTCTATTAAGCAAACAACCGATAGCAATGATAAACTTTAGAGAAATAATTTTCCACTAACTAAAGTAGTTGAGCGCATAGAAAATATATATTTTTCCATTATTTTGAAAGCTAAACGCTCGCAGCTTTTTAACAGAAAACCATACAAGTTACTGGATTTTATTTCATAGTCGCACTGAGTGGACTCATAAAAGAGCAGTAAAGGCAAAATAGTACAAAATATATTATGTTTGAAGCAAAAATCGAAACAAAAAAATCAATAAAGATCGGCAAAAGCTAGCGAAAACGCTGACAAAGTGCAAAATGATGCTGGCGCGCATCGTTATTATTTCGCCATAGATTGACCAGCCGAATCATTAAACCAAATCTCTATTATTTGCAACAATTGCGGTGACTCTTCGCTACGGACCAGCGCTAACTATAAGCGCGCTACAGCGAAAGCGGTCAGTATGTGTTTGGGTTTGCTTTTGGAGAGCAGCAGGCAGCTATAGTGTGTGTGTGGTGGAATAATCAAATACTCATTTGAAATTTAAATAGTGAAAAAAAAAATTATAAAAATTTAAAGATTTTATGTAAGTCATTGATATTGTTGCTGTTAGTGCTCAGTTGTCAGCTATTGTTGGATGCTGTTGCAATTTGCAAAGCTGCAAGTGTTCGCATTGTTCATGGGCCGTTGCATATTTCGAAAAGAGAGGAACATACTTGGAAAATGGGTGTAGAAAAAAATAAAATTTTTTAGACATAAAGCTTTAGTTCGCGCTAGGAAGCTGTCTGTAAGATTTTTTTTTTCAAATTTTTTATTTTATTTTTTTTTTTTTGTTGTAATTTTATTGCATATTAAACACACCAGCTATCCTCTTTTAACGAAATTTTCTCTGCTTCTTCTTCAATATTCCTTTTTCCGTGATTTGCAGACTTTATATAATTTGAACAGCGATCGATCTAATGCTTTACGTTCACAGCGCAATCACAAATATTGCGGCAAATTACAGGAAAAAAAATTTATAACAGTTAATATAGTTAAGATCAACTGCATTGTATGCCTAACAGCTCACCACTGCAATCCCCTCTCTTTTATTTATCTTTTTATCGCTCACAAGCTGTTGAACTGCATTCTAGTAACTCACTCCGCGCTTATCCTGTTCAACTTATCGCCGTACAATAAAATACAAATTAAGCAAATTCTCAGTCATCTGCCAGCGCTGCGGTTAATCCACCCACACACGCTTTTTTCTCGTTCAACTGAGCCGCTAATCATCGTGGTGGTCTTTAAGCGCTTCATTTTGCCGCCCATTCGCCAGCGCTATGTAGCAGGCAGACAGCCACAACCACATAGCTATGCCTCATTATTGTTGCGATAAACAATTGGTGATTAAATGCTCGCTATCAACACAATCGAATCGCTGAATTGTTATGCCAGGCTCTATGTAATAACTACTTTGCAGCAGTAACAACGATCATCAACTTCGGCGGAGCTTTCGTTAACTTCCTGTGCCTGAGGCCACGTCAACGCAGTTATATATATGCAAAGGTGCCCGCTTTGTCAGCACAGCGACAGAGATGCGATAAGACGCATTTCACAAACAGCGGACCCCAAAGGGTTTCTGGTACTATTTGTCTGCTAATTTGTTTAATATATGTAATTGAATAGAATTACGAAACCCATCATATAAAGTATATGAGGGCTGAGTAATTTCTGAACCGATTTCACCTATACCTATAATTATGTATTATATATGGGTGCTAGAGAAAGTTATGACACGATTTTAATAATTTTTGAAAAGGGACACACTATTAGAAGAAAAAATTTCCTCCGAATTACATTCAAATATCTTATATATGTATACCTATTTCGCTCAAGTAGTTTTTATACTCTCGCAACAACAAAGTTGCTAGAGAGTATTATAGTTTTGTTCACATAACGGTTGTTTGTAACACCCAAAACTAAACGAGTTAGATATAGAGTCATATATACCAAAGTGATCAGGGTGACGAGTAGATTTGAAATCCGGATGTCTGTCCGTCTGTCCGTCTGTGCAAGCTGTAACTTGAGTAAAAATTAAGATATCTTGACGAAACTTGGCACAAATATTCCTGGACACCATAAGAAGATCGAGTTCGAAAATGGGCAGAATCGGACCATTGCCACGCCCACAAAATGGCGAAAACCGAAAACACATAAAGTGCCATAACTAAGCTATAAATAAAGTTATTAAAGTAAAATTTGGAATAGAGGATCGCACTAGGAAGGGGCATATTTGGATGTAATTTTTTTGAGAAAGTGGGCGTGGCCCCGCCCCCAAATCGGTTATTTGTATATAACTCGCAAACCAACAAAGCTATATAAACCAAACTTTCTGCAGTCAGTTCTCTTACGTACCCCACCACACACCATGAAAATAGTTGAAATCGGATAATAACCACGCCCACCTCCCATACAAAGGTTAGGTTGAAACTTACTAAAAGTGAGTTAACTCAGTAACGAAAAACGCCAGAAACACTAAATTTCACATAAGAAATGGCAGATAGAAGCTGCACTCAGATTTTTTTACAAAATGGAAAATGGGCGTGGCATCGCCCACTTATGGGTCAAAAACCATTTCTCAGGAACTACTCTACCGATTTCAATGAAACTTGGTTTGTAATAGTTTTCTTACATCCCAATGATATGTTGTGAAAATAGGCCAAATCGCTTCACAACCACGCCTACTTCCTATATACCAGAACTTTGAACACGATCTGAATCGTTAGCTTTACAATATATAAAGGTAGCAGTAGTGAAGATATCGATGCAGAACTTTGCACAAATACTACCTTTATAGTGTGGAAGCCCCATTCTAAAAATCGCCGAAATCGGACCATAGGTTTTCAAGGCCCCATGTATCGAACATGAGGACCTCGGTGCTTCTAACCTAATATTAGGGTTTCCAACTTTCAATGAACTTTATACAATATATATGATGAATATGTGGGTCAAATTGTGTATTATATAATATAAATAAAGTTAAATAAATAAATTGCGAGAGTATAAAATGTTCGGTTACACCCGAACTTAGCCTTTCCTTACTTGTTGAGATATGGTTTTTCAACCATAAGTGGGCGACGCCGCGCCCATTTGCCATTAATTGGTGTAGTATCCAAAAGCCTGGTAGTTGCTTGGTCCGTAGTTGGCCAATGAAGCAACCTCGTAAAATGGTCAGGAAATGCGTTAACTTAATTTAATCTGTACATCTATATAAATACTGATTCGAACTAGAAGGACGGGTGTTCTAATATATAGTTCACTATGCAGAAGAACACATGTTGCCAGAAACTCAATTGAGACATAAAAATAAAAATACAAACGAAGTTCCGTTCCACAAAAACTTTACAACGGAATGTACATATGTTAATAAGTTGGTAATTCGATGCCGAAAACGGCAAAACAACAAGAGCAACAAATACCAGCACAAGCCAAGCGTATGCTGAACAGAAGTATCGAAGTCAATAGACAGCACACACATTTGCACCACTCTGTCAAACAACCACCACATGTTAACAAACGTTACATGCCACAATTCTACTAAATAACTGTGGCAACAACTTCAACAACAGTAATAACAACTGTAGTAAGTGCGAGAAAAATATTAGCCCGACCTATAGCCTGGAAAATTGTTATCGACCAGCGGCAGCAAATACAAATTAGCGTAACCACCAACGCAGACACCACCGCCACCGCCAAACAGAAGACTCAAGAAGCGAACTTGTAGGTGAAGCAACGGCGCGCAGCTGTTGCCCAGAGATTTACATGCTCTGCAACAAGTCGCATAAAGGACGAGCTTGCCATATGACTCTATTGCTGTTGTTGTTGTGTTGTTGGACAGTTGTTAAACAATCGTCAGTCCATATTTTAGGCAGTTTAATTAGTTACAAGTGTTAGTTAGTTGTTAGCCACAAGCAAAAGCACTTTATGCGCTCGAGAACACGCTGCTAAGTGACACTGTCTAATTGAACGCGACTGTCACCAGCTGCTGGGTGAGCAGAAAAAAAACAAAAACATCAAATACAAAATCGTTGTTGTAGTGAGTTGCTTCAGGCGACCTGTAGCTGCGCAGCATGTTTCATTCTTGATTTGTGTGGTTGCCAGTTTCGCTTTTTTCTAATTCTTATATTTTTTTTAATTTTGTTGGCTTGCGCGTTCGCTGAGTGCCACCACTCGCTGCTCGCGCCAACGCGCCATTAATTTGGCGTCAATTTGGATTTATGACGCGCATACGTCGCGCATTACTCATCCGCCGCGTGACCCAAAAAGCAACAGAATAACGCATAAATGAAATAAAAGCACAAAAAGGCTGACAAAAAAATATTAAGTTGACGATGAAATGATTAGCAAGAAAAATAAAACGAAAACACACAATACTCAGTGCCGCCAAGTAAGTTTAGCGATTTGTCAAACTCATAATAGAGAGCGAATTCTAACGCGCCGCTCGTGTGTCAAATCTTTAGCTCGCAAACGTCGCCGCCATAAAGACCACCACCAGCGTGGCGCTCTAATGAACACTAATTCTACAGCGATTTAAAGCGACGCAAGTGCACAAAACCAAGCCAGCCAAATAAACAGACAAACATCATTTTATGCAAATCAGCGAAGTTGAATTTGGCATAAGAAAACATTTTAGAACCCACACACACCGCTAGACTTTATACAATGGATGCAACAAAAAGCTTTATATCTGAGTTAAAGGGTTATAAAGTTTATGCAACATGAAACTCATAAATATGCCACTTATTGCATAGTTAAATTTATATAAAGCAAACCAAAAATTTAATGAATCACGTATGTATATGATAATACTGGTTTCTGCCTTCAGATCATTCGTTTATGCACATATATTGAAAAGGTTTATAATTTTTGACAACACTGTTCATAAATGAGTTCGTCTATATTTTGGGGCTACTTAGTTTATATGCCATATAGCACAGAAAAAGTGTTGAAGATCTCGTATTAGCTTCGAAATACCACCTGGATCATATTCTGTATAAAATATTAGACCTGATAAAGCTGTCTTCATCATGGGTGCCACATTGACTCATCCTCATACATTGAAAACTGGAATATTTATATTTCAGTATTCGGTGTAAAAATTGTAACGTTTCCAATTGAACTCAATTGAAGGTCACTAAGTAAGCCAGTATATTTGCTTTGAGATTTCACACAAACACACACTTTTCATTGCATAAAAATCAGAGTCAACAAACACATCTAGTATACAATTATAAATTGTGGGCGTAAATATCTGCATTTGAGCAATTATCATGGCCACTTGATTGGCAAATACAAGCAATTTTCTATTTCCAAGCGCAATTATACACATTTGAGTTGGCGACAATGAAGATTTGCTTGCACTAAAAAGAAAAATAATTCCAAAAAAGTAGACCCCAGTCAAAGCGACGCAACTGATTTGCATAGAGTTATCATACAATTTACTATTGTTCCTAAAAAAAGCGCGAGGATTTTTTTGTTGTTGTTGTGATGTTTTAGCATTTACATGCAAATGTGAGTTACAAAGCGGCTTTTCTGTGCGCACATGCAAAATGCTAATATAAATTTATTACATTTCCCACAATGACACCTTATTCGATTTTGCAATTAAAATTCTACAAGCCAACGCGCACATACCTACACACATCTATCATATATTCTATAATGATTGTACATGAGTCTAAACAAATGCTGCTTTGAGATATGTTGACACTGCTGAGTCATTGTCAACGGCGACGACTTTAACTTCACAACAGCCAGAGAGATCATGTGAAAATGTCGTTGGAATCGCAATGCACTTTGCAAATTGTCAAATGTCGCTGCAAAATGTGTTCTATTGCCGCTGTCACCGAGCACAAAACGCTGCTCCTTGAATTTGCGAATGCTCAGAAATTCTTGTTTTTGCTACAGATTTGCATTGACACTGGCAACTGACATGACTGCCGTTCGTTGGCAGTTAACTGATGGCTGACAAGCGCTGCGCTTTAAGCGAAAAACTAAATTAATTAGCCGAAACCACTGATCGACACTAAATAGGCGAGCAGAATCAAAATAAAGACCAAAATTAAAAAAAAAATACAAAATAGAATAAAATAAAAATGAAATATAAACTTAAATTCCCGTCACAGTAAGCGGCAAACTGTCGGGTAATCACTATAATCGCAACGATTAGTCAAAGGCGATTTCGCTTGTGTGTGTTAGTATTTCGGTGGTCCAAACTTTGCCTCGCAATTCTTTATTGTACTGCTGATGTGGATTTAGGTTGAAAATTTTCAGTTCATTAATTCTAATCGATCTCATTAAAAAATTCAAAACTCACGTTTCGGTACAGAGTTCATTGGTACAAATATACACTGAGCGAAAATGATAACGTAAATATATTTTTTTCTTTATTATTGTATCCAATAAATATTGTAATCCATAAGGAAGTATAAGGAAGTAATCATAACAGATCACTTAAAACGACGGATCCAACCAAAAACAATATATTTTAGACCAGTTTTGCTAATGTAAAATGACAAACTACTGTCTAAATTAGTTTTCATTGATTTGGAACTCTTAAAAATGGAATATGTATAATTATGTAAATTTCATCGCAAGTGCTGGTAGTCTGTGTGAACTACTGGTGTAATTTGTTCGATACGCTACCATCTAATGCTTGGGGAGTTGAAGACAGTTTATATATGCGTAGCTAGAAAGAGTTCTGGATTGTAAGCTCTATAAAAGAAGGAGTTTGTCCCTTGCAGACATTCAGGAAAACAACTCTAAAAAACATTTTTTTCAAATTGATCTCAAGGATATAGACGAATACAAATACCTAGAAATTAAATGAAATAAAAGAGGATACGGTTTTTGACTTACTTCGTATTTCAGATCTAGAACACTAGCCAAGATCCAAATCTAAAAGCAATAAGTAAGAAGCAAATGTAATTTTATTATATTAAATTTCTCAGTATAAAATAGCACTCATTACATTATAACAACAATGCGCTATTTTTAAAGTTCTCTACCTCCAGCCAAAGTGAACTCATTTAGCACATTCAAAGCGCCATCGAACATATAATCACCAACAAAGTTGAACCGCCAACGGTGGCGATGCATCGATACCGGTGTCAGGGTCATCACCAGATTGGCAAGTAATGCCACCATTGTTAACTGCTAACTGCCACTGATTGTTGCCTGCAGACGATTTCGCAATGAAATAAGAGTCCGACCAAAATACAGACCAAGAGAATAATATTTGGTTCCGGCCGAGATAATGATGTTGCCACTGCCACAGAAGTGCAGTTATTTGTTGGTTACATACAAACATACACACAGAGTCTAGCTGTAATTTTACAATTGTACGTTGATAAATGTTTATACGTGCATACATACAGACGAATGTGTTCATTCAACAAAAAAACAATTCCAAGCCAGCATTTTCTACAAATATTTTTCTTTCCATGTATGAATGCATATATGTAACATAATTTTGCTTGTATGTGGGTTGAGCTCTGTTGGCATCGGACGACCTTGATTTCTGAACCCCAAGTTGAGTCAACAAATTTTTGGGTGAATTGCGGCAAATTTGTCAGCCAATTATGTTGGTGCTAATGAGGCACCGGAGTGGCCAACGAAATATATGCTGGCTTTTGGCCAACATTGCAACAAATGTGGCATGCCAATTGTATATACTTTTCATTGATGCTGTACACTTGCAAAAATTAGCTCGTAAATTATATGCAATTTATTTCCTTTCATTAGCACACACAAATATTTTCAATGCTTGCAACTGCCACTCTCCGCGAATACAAGGTGATAAGTCAAGTACGTTGATGGCATACATTTTTACTTAAAATTTATATTTTCGTTCGCGATGTTATCTCTATTGCATTTAATTTTTATTTATCGTTGCCACCACTTGAAATTTTTTTCTCGAGCTGAAGATCACACTGGAGATTTTGTAAGCGCTGGTAGCAAAGAGCGCCTAAAATTGGTTTATAAATTGTAGCGCCGACAGCTGCCATTATTTTTGTTGTTGTTGTGTTGTTAGCTATCAATACAGCATTCATAAATTATAGGTTTATTGACAAGAATGATTTCGAGTCTTTTTTCGAAATACCACTTTGTTGCATGCAACATCTACTATCATGCTAGCAAGCTGTTAATGCCTCCAACTACAGTTAACCACCAGTGACAAGGTCATTGCGGCGTTTTTAATGCCGTTGAAGGCACAGCAATTACGATGAGATTTACGGTGGCAAGATTAAGTAGTTATAAATTAAATATGTAATTAATGTGGCAGCACTGTTGACAACTCGGAGTTTCTTGGTGGTAGGGAAAATTTGAATTTTGAAAAAAAGAGAATGATTTTAATAATAGGAGACGAGGTATAGATTTCCAGTAATAGATCATAGTACAGAAAATGTGCATCTCGAATTCGAACAGTTTTTTCTGTTTATTTTGAAACCCGAAAAATAATCCTCTACCCAGTAACTGAAAAAGTGTGTCATCACTTCAATAAACTCAATAGGCAACGTAACCAGCACTATTGACCCAAAAACATACAAATAAAAGCGAAAGAAAACACCATCACACACACTTATACAAACAAAGTGCCGAAATGCCGCCATAACAATTCACTTTCGATACAAACAATGCCAAAATAAGCAAATTTCTAGCACCATCGCTTCGCTCGTCTGGCAACATCTGGTCTGGGAAGCCACCTCCGCTGTTGTTATGCAACTCACGACAATGACAATTCACGCCAGGACCTTTGGTGTGACCTACAAGCGTATCACCAGCGTGTATGACACCAGCGCTGCTCATGAGGCCATGCAACATAAAACAACAACAGCAAAAGTGCTTCCAAAGAGCAACAAATGCGTTGCGGCGGCTCATCAACTGTGTCCAACGGCAGTACAAAGAAACAGCAAAAATCGGCAGGCAAGCAGCGGCTGTGACAAATCGTTTGCCGCACCAAACGACACTCACATATATGAAAATACAAATTTAAGAAATATTTATAGCCATGCATTACCCGCACATTACGACGATTCGCACCACTCCAACACTGTGCCAAGGGCCTTTACCCTAGCATTTTTCGCTTCGGCGTCAAATAAAATCTGCGTTTTCATTGTTGGCTTTAAATTGGACGAAACTTTAGTTTTATGTGTTAGCTGAGCACTACATACTCATACATAGCAGAGCATAGCATAGCAGCACGTTGTCGAACTTTTATTAATTTGCCATGGTTGCGCAAAAACATTGGCGTAGGTAAAACTAATTCGAAGCAGTTTTTTGGAAATTAATTCATTTTCGCGGAAACGTTCTGGAATGTTAGCCTTCAGGTGGTGATGGTGTTCAAGTTTTTGAAAGTGAAAATCGTGAGGTTCATATTTTGACACTGGGTTACATGGATTTTTGGGAAATTTTCATGTACACTTGTCTGTTGTCCTGTTGCTGTTGTCTAGTAGTTGAATCCTTATGGTAATGTTTTGAGAATTGTTTCGAAAGTAATCTCTCAAAAATTATCAATGGCGTTCTGTGAAATTATGCATAGGCACAGTATATGATCTGATCTTAACCCATCTTTACCCATCGTTGCGCAAACGCAAAAAACTACGCACCCGTGTTGTTTATCTTACATTTCTAGGAAATGTTGCGTATACGCAACGTTGGGAGTAACAATAATCAGTTGTTATTGTTACTCAGCATGCCATTCGTGTTAGAAATGTATTGTCAATAATGGGTTCTAGCTATTCAAGGAGTAGTTCTGTTTTGTTTTTATTATTCAGTTGGTTCTAGAACGCTGAGCTAATAGCATAGCTAACTTGATACGAGCCTATTTTGCCACTGGTACTATTCGAGAAAATAGAACAATGAATAAAACCATGATTAATACGAAAACTCTTCAAAAAAGAGAGAGAGGGTCATTTGATTTCAGCTTTAACCAAAAACATGAAGTACTATTAGTTCTATGGAATGACAATTCTGTGGTGAATGTGGCTACTAATAACGCAAAAATCGAACCATTGGTTACAGCAAAACGTTACGATAGAAAACTAAAAAAAATGGTGAATGTGCCACAGCCCCAGGTTATAGTAGATTATAATAAAAATATGGGAGGCGTCGATCTGCATGATAATGGAATTGCTAATTATAGGATTCGAGTAAGAGGGAAAAAGTGGTGGTGGCCACTGTTCATTAATTTGATAGATAGTGTTTTAGTAAACTCGTGGAAGATTTACAATCTGGCAAATGAGCAATCTATGACTCAAGTTGAATTTAAATCAATCAAATTTAAATTACGTTGCTGTTAGTTTGATGAAAACCGAAGAAGCCCAACTTGCAGATGATTCTCACTTTTTGGGTAATTCAAATATAAATTTAGGAAGACCATCCAAAAACGCATTACCTTCCAATATTCGCTTCGATAATATTGGTCATGTCATAGAGAAGCACAAAAATAAACGTCGAAGGAGATGTATACAGTGTAGAAGTACAACAATTTATATGTGTAAAAAATGTCAAATACATTTTCATGCTGATTGTTTTAAAATATCTCACTCACGCTAGTCGCTGTAGTATTAGCGTAAGTGAAATATTTTAAATGTATTTTTATGACTTGCTTGTATAATATAAGTTCAGTAATTCCAACGTTGCGTAGGCGCAACATTTCACGGAATGAAAAATAATGAATCAATATTTTTTTTTAATGATTTTATCTTTTTTTATGTATTTTTAAACGTAATAAACAATAAAACCATAAAATATGCATTTATTTTTACCCTTGGGATTTAATGGGTTAAAAGACGGCTATATATTTTATATATATCCCAGTTTTTAGAAGAAATGGCATTCAACCAGTTTCAACGCCAGTTTATCGTAAGCTGAGCAGATATGGAGAAAACACGGGAAAATCTGTCAACGCCTTAAATGCTGATAGTTGACCATCCCAAAATAACGCGAAGTCCAACCATCTATCCGTATACCACAAGGGGAGCATCGACCCCTACCTTGCTTGTTTACAGTTTCTTCTGATTCCAAAGTATATAATGATAATGAGGCCTAACACTCACTTACTTATCATGGAGCTCTAGACCATCGCTTCTAAATAATTCTAGCCCCACTTAGTAGATCGAGAGGATATATTGAATCGGTTTAAACTTCTACTTAAACTTACACCTGCTGTTCTGCTGCACTCAAATTTTGTCACTTCTGCCGTGTTTAGGAGATGTAAAAGCATGACCACAGTCTTGAAGATAAATATCAAAATACAAAAATCAAAATTTCTGCTAATTATTTAATAGCAATGGGTAGTCGGATATCAACAAAGTGCTTCAAGGCATGCAATGGAACCGATGTTCTTTAAGTTTTGAAAAATAAACATTACAACAAAACAAAATTTGTCCAACACGATTGTGATATCAGCAAATAGATATGCTGTGTTGTTGAGCTACCAGCAGCGCCTACACCAGCCATTTACTGACAACAGAAGCTTTTAAGGCAAAATATTTGGAAAATGGAATAAAAATATTTGCCAAAAGTATTGAAAAGAACGCCGACAACATAAAATAGTGAGCTAGTATACACACACACTTAAATAATTTGCAACAATCGGCGCACTTTTATCAGGTGCGCCAATCAAACTCAAACACGGTCCACCAAATTTTCTCACATAAAATAAAAATTTAAACAGCATCAGCATCTCACCCCGTTGATCTTTGCTACTTAACGCTTGTTGCGGGCAAACGCCACTAACAACAACATCAGCGCCAACGCCAACAGTTTGCGCGCCCTACTAACGCCAGCAACTTGTCGTATTGCTGGCCGATTTTATTGCTTAGTGCATACATAGCACAGCTTAGCACTAGCACTGACACTGGCAGTCTGACCGTTCGTTGAACGCTTGAACAATTGCACACATAGCTGAAGCTCAGATAGTTGTTGCTGCGTGCTGGCTGATACAGAAATTGCTGTTGCATAAACGCCGATGCGATATCTTTCCTACCAGCATAATATTCTTGGATGTAAACGAAAAATATAAATAAATAAATGAATGAATAATGCAAATATTGGAAATTACATGCAAAACCTTTAATGCTGGCCACCAAAACTCTATTCATATGAGTATAAGCACCCACATGTGTCGGTGCTGCACATACATGTAATGCGAACGCCGACATTTTCAGTTTGGTGTATGCTTTTAACACAGATGCTGAGATTATGCGGAGACACGTAATTTTAAGAAAATCGATTCCGATTTTTTTGGACAAAATGTATACGGGTGGTAGGTATGTATTATATAATGTTAAGGTATAGATAATTTCTTTGAGGATCTGTGAATCTGTTCAGTTTTTTTACTTTAATATTTCCATCTTCTGAATGTTTCATCTGATCCATCCTTAACAAAATACCCGACTAACATATTCCACATTAGTGATGTATAACAGTTAAGTAGTTCATATATATTTTTCGGGAGATATTTTGGCGCCATTATACTACTTATTCAGTAAATCTTTAGAAATCATTAATTAATGGACCAACTTATCGAACAATGGTTTCAAAATATTCAGTATCTTTGAATCAGAATTGGATTGGATTCCTCCTCAAAAGTTCAGAAACATCACTTTGCAGCTCTTCTCACGTATTCTTAATTGTAAATTGTCCGAAATAAACCGATCACCCTGCCAATGGATCAACACACTCTTGGTGCAAATAAATGTTGCCACAACACCATATGTAGCAACAGTTGGCACCAACATAATGATGTTATCAACATAGCAGAGACAGAGCACAAGAAATCCATAGAAAAACTCACAACAAATTGAAATGAAAACGAACATGAAAATGCGCCAAAGTCAAACTGTGTGATGTGCATTCTAACTGTAATTGTGTTGCTGCATTTGTATTGTTGTTGCACAAACTGCGTGCCACTACGATTCCGATTGTTGCCACGACGAGCATGAAAAAATCGATTTATACAGCAACAAATTTGTCCGCAGTTAAAAAACGTTTTAGATTAAATGCGGACGATTTGTGATTTGTTGCGGATGCTGGCAAGTGCTGTGGCGGTTTGCAATACTCACAGCAATGCATGTTAGGCTATGTTATTTGTGTTAATGCTGGATTGTTGTGCTCTGATCCACTGACCTGCCGCGCAATGCAAAGTCACACATGTCTACATATGTAAACGAGGCTTCGCCTTGATCACTCGGTCGCTTTTGGTTGACCCATAAAAATGCCAAGAGGTCAGTGGTTGTTGTTATACAAATAATAAAAATGTTTAAAAAACAATAAAATATTTATTTAAACTTATGATGGTTTATTTTGTTGTAATGCTGGTTGTTGTTGTTACAATTTTTGGCAATGATATTTGATTTTTAGACCATTAAAATGATATTTTTTATTGCTGACTTAGAGCTGGATACTGTTAGTAGATCGATAGTGCTATTTTTTACTCGGTAAATGTGGCATAACGATTTCTGCTTCTTCTGATTCTCTTCTTTTGCAAATGCTGCTACCACCAACTATAAGAACAACAGTGGCGACTCGTTAAGCGCTCATTTATCATTTTGTCAAATTCTACATTCAACGCGCATTCAACTGTCAACGATTGCTGCTGTTAGTGCAACAACAACAAATGCAACAGTAGCATAGTTTGTGTGCACTTTTTGCTATTACGTTGTTGCTACAAAACATACTTTCGCTTGCATACTTTTAGTTGCTATCTATGTCTCGTTTTACCCTTCCTTGTGACCAACCACCCACTCGTGCTGCCTTAAAAATAGTATATATATCTACAATTTTTTTTTTCAAATTACCTTTGCCAATTTCTGTGTTTATTGACTTACCCGAATCACTCAACCATTTACCCATTCACCTATTGACTGACTGACCGACCAACCGAACGATCGAGCAACTAATGGGGCATGCAACACGCTGAAAACACTGCCAGCGCTCAATCAGCCAACTCAACATCTGCTCATTGCCCAACGGCCAACTACTGACCATAATAGCGGAATTTGTATCTTTCTCAACTGCTTTATTCAATATTTCTCTTTATATTCCGCTTGTTACCTGTTTATCGGGTCGTTGGTTGGATAATTTTGGTTCATTAGGTTAAATTTGTCACGAATGTGACGCGTCGATGGGCAGTTTTCAGACAAATGCACTTTTCATTGTGTTTGCAGTAGTTTCGGGCATGTTTTTATTGCTTTTTTCGGTATTGTGTTGTAAAACTTTGGCTGCTGGTGCAAGAGTTCACACTGTTTCGGGTATGTTGCAACATTTTATATTAATAATAAATTATGGTTAATACTCGTATTATAATTAAAATTATTAAAATGTGAAGTACGTGTTTCACAAGTTCATAAATATGGCAACGTTCAGAAGAGAATTCAAAATATATAACCTATATCGTAGTGGACTGAAAAGGTAATACTCAGATATAACTTTGCAATACTTTTCCATTTAAAGAAACTCGTGTTTGGGCACTTCAGTTTTTCTATTTTGTTATGGGTTACATGTGTTTCACGACTACAGAAAATCGACTTCTTATTGCTTTATTAATCTCTTCAATATATCGAGAGTTTTGGTGACACTGTATGAAGAACTTTCGCGATCCATGGTAATTTTATTGTCACTGAATAATTTAGAGAAAATCTTCAAGAATAAATTTACAAGAACTTGTATTTAGCCAACTTTATTAGTAAAAATCATCGATTCATCGATTGCCAGTTTACGAACTCATCATTCTTATTCAAAAAACATTATTCAGACTCATTGTCTCTAAAATTGTGTTGAGCTCAAAGCGCTCAGTTTCTCTGTGTATAAAATCGGCACTCTCATTCAAAGCTTCAATTAATCACCCGCTGAAGTGCAATATGTTATCCTTTCATGTGCTTTAAATCCTCAGCTTCACTGTCAATTTCAGTTTGCTACTCCATATCTAATGGCAAAACACATAATCAGCCATGAAGAAAATATGAGTGGAAAGTTTGAGCCGAGCTTGAGTCTCGGTATGTGCGCATGGGCAATAGGAGAAAAACGGACAAATATTTGAATGTCTGAACAATCTGTCTAAATTCAACACTAAAGATTCATGTTCAATACGTGTAAATAAAACAAATTGGTCACGATTTTGGTTTTTGTAGCGTTTTTCGGACGACTGCCGGCTTAGTTAGTGGATAACGACTGAGGCAACAATCCAACTTGGACTGAAGTAGTCCTAGCTGTTATAGCGGAACGGTGTTGTTGTTGCTTCGATCACTTCGCTGCCGCATTGCTGTCGCTTACCGACTCGTTTTACTACCGACTCGTTTTTCTTGGTTTTCCGCGTTGCTATGCACAGCAGCATAATATGAGCTGTTGTTGTTGTTTCAGTTTTTGTCACTGATCCTGCTCTGCTCGTCTGCAGACTCTTTTAATATAATCTGCCAATAACACATCGATTGGTGAGCGATTTTGCATTGTTGTAGCTGTTGTTGTTGATATTGTTGCTGCTTCTTTTTTGTCTTTGCTCTTGTAACGAACGCATGCACGTCGCATGTAGTGCTTATAAAAATTGTTCGACGACTTGGTAGCATGAGACACAACAACACATTTACGAGTTACGTTGACTCGTTTATTGGCATGGACGTCCAACAGCATGAGCCAAATTGTTGCACGTGATTGTTGCTGACAACGTGCAACATCACTATGTACGAGTATGTGGTGGTGGTTGTTCACGTCGGAGAAATTATAAACCAATTAAATTTTAATATTTTTTATGGGTGCGCAATTTGCATGGTACATTTTTGAATAACAACGCCAACAACTACTACAACAACAAAATCAATATACATGTATAGAGATACAAAAAATATAGTATGGAAACAACTACGAGGAGAGTCGAGAGGCAGCGTCTTAAGAAAATTGTTCATTGACCATATACGAACGAGTACATCAATGTAATTTGTTAACAAATGATGTGCTAAATGTGGAGGGAAAAAGTCAACAAGCACTTCGAGATTTTTTTGAGAAGGGACAGATAGAGGATCTAGGATAGGCTCCATTTAGTAACAAGGCATACGAGCTTATATACAACATTTTCTAATTTATTTCTTATTTGAAGTGAATAAATGTAGCGTTTAGCTGAAGAGGTACCACAAAAGAGGTGGGAAGAGCGGGAGAACCGTTTATTGTTCCGCTACTAATCGATTGCTCCTGTAAAATATGCATTGCTATAAATATCGTGATAAACTCGAAAGAATGCTTCTTTACCTACATATGTATGTATATCCTTAGTGAAATTTCAAACTTCTTTTAATGGGCTCCGCAGTGCAGTTCTGAGAGAAACTGAATTCAATTTCCACTCTAAACTAGTTTGTACGTATTTCATGTTTTCTATAAAATATTTAATATTTAAATATATCGTCTTCTGCTTCATGCCTTTTATGCACTGCCATTTCGTACTATCGCTGACACCAACTGTTGCATAAAAGTATACTTGTAATTCAAATACCAACAACTATTGACACATTTTCGCAGCAATTTCCTACGATGAACTGCTACGCCGACCACAGCCGACATTACATTTTCAATGAATAGCGACACTGCGGTGGCAGCACTTTTGTGTATATATGCAACATTGCATGCATGACTACGGATAAAAGAAAAATCGTCGTACGGACTAATTTCCCTATGGGGAATATACGCGTCCGCCGGGTCAGCACCCACCTCACGCAAATGGTGACGTTGCACATACAGATAAATCGTGGCAATGTGTTGTACAGCAAGGCGACAGTAAAACAGCAACAAATGCAGAAGCAACCACTTATACTATCGACATTCAAGTCAGTTTTTCCTTCTCTCCTCTTATTCGCATTTCTTTCGCATCCAGTTTTTGTTCGCAAATATTTTTGTTGCTTTTCTCAATTTGTCTTTGTTGCTGTTGCTGCTGCTTTTGCAGATTATTGTTGTAGGCGATCGGCCAAACGGTAGCAGACGACGAGATGCGATTAGACTGCCACCGTATGAGGCATGCCGCCGCTGCATATAAACTGGAGCACCTGTGGAGCATAACCAGCACCAGCAACAACAATAAAAATAGCATTGCCAACACAGTAGCAACGAGCCAAAGCGAATGTCATTGCTTTTGAGTGTTGCAGCAACCAAGCTCCCGGTGTTTGTGTTGGTGGTGCTGTTGGTGTTGGCGATGGCGACGTCAGCTTCATGGTCCATACACTCAAAGTGTCAATATTTGTCAAAATGTCAATTTCAGCGACATATTCACTTGATCACAGCGTGTCTGTGTGTATGTGTGTAGAAGCATATACCTGCACGCGTGCATATATACGAATGCATTCGTGCAACTTGTTGCTGCTGCTGTTGCTGTCGCTGCGCTGTATTTTGTTTGAAGGTACATGCATAAGACCACATACGAGTATAACGGCAATGTTGAGTGTGAATCTGTGCCAAATGTCTACAAAGTCCGAACGGTCCACACTATACCTACAACAACCATAGACAACATCACATGGCGTGGCAAGAAGTTAAACGGTTGACTAGCGTACCACGGCCCATGCAGTTGATTTTACTGCAATTGTTGTTGTTGCCACCGCTTTTGGTGTTGTTGGTGACTGTGAACAGCGACATTTCTGCTGCTAGTGTTGAATTGACATTTGTCATTGTTGTTGTTGTTGCTACCGAATTTCCAACTGACGCTTGCTAGCAACAGCCTCTGCTGTCCACTTGCCACCCATTGACGTCCGCTCTCGATAATGAATGCGTCCGCCTAATCGTGAAAATGTCACTGACAGACAGCACTCGGCTCAGCAATTATTTATTTTCCTCACAATTAGTGATATCAAATAGACTCTAAAGTAAATGTCGTCAACTTAGTCGTCGCTGCATTTTGTGAATGGTTTGTGGTGCTGATTAGTGGTCGGTCTGGTTTGGTTGGATGAAAAACTATGCAACTATGTCTGTTAGAATGGTCTATAAATATAGGAATAAACTTAGTTAGCTGTAGAAAAACAGCAAAATGCATTAAGAATTCTGCTATAAGGTCAGTTTACGTATAAATTCATCAGAATTAAAGACTTCGTAAATAAAATGGTTTGATTAGATTCGCATAATTATCAAGGCTCTGAGTGTGTTTAGTTTCAGTTTGACTAACTAACTTTCATCTCCATGAATTCATTCTTTGTTAGTGAACGAACATGTCAAAGTCATAACCATTGAAACTTATGCAAGTTGCACCACAACCATTTATCTAATGAAATGCATGTGGAAACATACACACGTCGCTCGGCAATTAACGACATAACTAATTTTGAATTTCCATGAATTTTCAGCAATTTGTTAATTCGCTAACTAATTACAATTATTTAAAAACAACAACAACCACATAAAACCAAACCGAGAGCCGGCGACTAAACATTTCAACAATTTGCGCTCGATAGCTTTACATGCAGCGTGGCGAAGTGAGGGAATCGTGTGCGGCAGCAGGGAGACAGGAAAGGAGGTACCATGTGCGAACGTGTAATTTGTTTTGCAACGACGAAAACTTATTACCCACTAATGGAAGGCGGAGCGTCGAAATGTCTTTATTACAAAACAAGTAAGGAAGGGCTAAGTTCGGGTGTAACCGAACATTTTATACTCTCGCAATTTATTGATGTAATTTTATAAAGATAACACAATTCGACCCATATATTGCGTATAAAGTTCAATAGAATAACGAAAATCATCATAAATAGTATATGGGGACTGAGGTAATTCCTAAACCGATTTCACTCGTTTTCACCACCAAGATACAATGTATCGAAGACTATACGCTCACTTAATTTAATATTACTTATAATTAGGTATATGGGATCTGGGGGAAGTTATGACCCGATTTTTACCATTTCAGGTACAGAGAGAAACTGTTATAAAAAAAAATTCAGAGGAAATGAATTATATTAAAATATCTGAGGGATTTACCTAAGTATATTTTCGGGGAAAAATTACCCTTAGGCTCTGAGTTCTTCATGTTCGATATCAGGGGCCTTGAAAAGTCATGGTTCGATTTTTACAATATTTTCACAAGTGATGCAACAGATCATATACAGTGTTTGTGTAAAGTTTTATTTCGCTATCTTCATTGGTTCCTAATGTATATTTTATAAAGTGAAGGAATAAGATGGAATTCAAAAATGAGTTATATGGGAAGTTGTCGTGGTTGTGAACCAATTTCGTCCATTTTTCACACATGACAGGGTGTCAAGAAAATATTATATACCGAATTTCATTGAAATCTGTCGAGTAGTTCCTGAGATATGGTTTTTGACCCATAAGTGGGCGACGCCACGCCCATTTTCCATTTTGTAAAAAAATCTCAGTGCAGCTTCCTTCTGCCGTTTCTTATGTAAAATTTGGTGTTTCTGACGTTTTTAGTTAGTGAGTTAACGCACTTTTAGTAATTTTCAACCTAACCTTTGTATGGGTGGTGGGCGTGGTTATTATCCGATTTCTTTCATTTTTGGAGTGTATAAGGAAATGGCTAAAATAAACGACTGCAGAAAGTTTGGTTTATATAGCTTTATTGGTTTGCGAGTTATATACAAAAAACTTATTTGGGGGTGGGGTCACGCCCACTTTTCCAAAAAAATTACATCCAAATGTGCCCCTCCCTAATGGGATCCTATGTTTCAAATTTCATTTTCATAACTTTATTTATGGCTTAGTTATGACACTGTATAGGTTTTCGGTTTCCGCCATTTTGTAGGCGTGGCAGTGGACCGATTTTGCCCATTTTCGAAAGCAACCTCCTCAGGGTGCCAAGGAACATATGTTCCAAGTTTCATTAAGATATCTTAATTTTTACTCAAGTTATCGCTTGCACGGACAGACGGACAGACGGACGGACAGACATCCGGATTTCAAATCCACTCGTCATCCTGATCATTTATGTATATATAACCCCATATCTAACTCTTATATTTCTTGGTGACACAAACAACCGTTATGTGAACAAAACTATGATACTCTGTGCAACAGGTTGCGAGAGTATAAAAATGTTAAAACTTGCCTTGCTCTTCTACAAACGCCGTTAAACATTAAAAATAAAAAATAAAAGGAAATAAATTCGCTTGTATTTGAAGTGTGAGTATTTGCGTGTACCTCACAGCTCGCATGTGTCCATAACCAACGTGCAACAGTTGACTGTTGTGGCGCATCAATGGCGCATTTTCCCCAGCATGCTTAATGCAACAGACGCTCAGCGCGTCTGCGACTGCGTGGGTTGTGTGTGGTAAATTAATGCACATCGTCAAGTATGAGATGTGAGTTTGTTTGTGAATGAATATGTGACTGGGTATGCGAAAATAATCACACGCGATGTGAGACTGATGGATGTTGCAATTTTCAAAATTGATGCAGGTGTTCCCAAAGCTTAGAAGTTTACGTACTGAGTTATCGCCATGAAGTTGTTAAATGAAATTCAATGGTTTTAGGCATAAATATATATAGAATTTACTCTCATTTATATCTTCAGCACACAACTTCATAACTTTGAAGTTGTAGATAATTTCGTCTACCTGGGAACCAGCATTAACACCAATAACAATGTCAGCCTGGAAATCCAACGCAGAATCACTCTTGCCAACAGGTGCTACTATGGACTAAGTAGGCAATTGAAAAGTAAAGTCCTCTCTCGACGAACAAAAACCAAACTCTACAAGTCTCTCATCATTCCCGTCCTACTTTACGGTGCAGAAGCGTGGACGATGTCAACATCCGATGAGACGGCACTAGGAGTTTTCGAGAGAAAGGTTTTGCGGAAGATTTATGGTCCCTTAAGAATTGGCAACGGCGAATACCGCAGACGATGGAACGATGAGCTGTAGGTGTTATTCGACGACATAGACATAGTCCAGCGAATAAAAAAACAGCGGCTACGCTGGCTAGGTCATGTTGTCCGAATGGATGAAAGTGCTCCAGCTCTGAAAGTATTCGATGCAGTACCCGCTGGTGGAAGCAGAGGAAGAGGGAGACCTCCACTCCGATGGAAGGACCAGGTGGAGAGGGACCTGGCTTCGCTTGGAATAACCAATTGGCGCCAAACTGCCAGAAGGAGGGATGCGTGGCGCGCTGTTTTGGACTCGGCTATAACCGCGTAAGCGGTGTCTACGCCAGTCAAGAAGAAGAAGACACAACTTCAAGATGGCTAAAATAAATATATTGAACTAAGAAAATGTTGCACTATAGGAGATATAAGGAGTATATACACAATAAATATTTGAGAATCTATGGAATTTCGTTTTGTATTTGTTTATATACAGCCTTATGTGACGTATAGCAGGAAATTAAGTTATTAAATGGAGGTGGCCACTTACGACTACATTCTTTTTTTCTAGTTGTTTAAACTAAAATATTAAATTGTTTCGTCGCGCTGGTGCATCTGGCACAAAATCAACTTAAAGCGGCCTTATTTCCACTAAAAACAAGTGTGAAAAAATTTATGGCAATCAAAGTACACGCCCCACATAATAAAAACACTTGCAACAGCTAAGCAAAATAAGTCATATCAGTCTACATAGAGTACGGTGTGTTGCCTGTACTTAGAGCAAAATATTAACGAAAGCTCAGAGACGGCCTTAAAATGGATTATAGTTGCACATGCGAGCATTATTCGTCTCTATGAACTGAACAGATAAATAAGTTATCTTGCGAAACTTTTGGCTAATAGAGCCAACTACTGACAGCATGCAACAGTACCACACACATACATAAAAACAAATATTTAAGAAGTTACTCTGGCATTTGCATGCTCTGCCAATAAGTTGCCACAAAGCAGGAGGTGAGCACATTAATATGCGCAGCAAAGGTCAAACACATACATTCAGTGATATTAACTATTAAATATATGTAAACAAAGTGCAACATGTTGTATACATATGTACACTCATGTAAACGATCGGCTGGTGCGTCTAAAGAAATTACTTAGCACATAATTGTGCAAATAAATAAACTAAGATGGTGCAGCATCTATGGCACTTCCCTGGTACTGTCGTTGCATATATGTTGTTGTTGTTTATACTCTATAGCTGATTTTTTAAGCCCAGAGTAGCTTAAGCTTAAGTTTTTGTGTGAATGAGTATGTCCTCTCCAGCGGCAATAATTGATGTGTTCGTTTGACCTGTAGGAGTTGTTAAATCACAGATTATCCATGCAAGACAATCGCGCAGACGCCCATTGAGGATTTGTTGCATGCAATTACAGTTATATTGTTGTTGTTGTGGGTTTTATTGATTTTGTTTTTTTATAATACCTTGTGGCTTGAGTTGGCTGTGATTTGTCTGAAGGAAGTTCAGTCGCAGACGGAAGTGTGTTCAAGATGTACGTTTAACCCTTAAATGATTGATATAGCGATTAAATTTTTGATTTCATTTCAAACCTTTGATAAGTGGAATTCGTATAGAAAATTCATTATTATTCATCTCAAAGTGTTGGTTTTTATTATTATTATTTCGAAAATATTCTGTGAGTTTGTTTTCAACGAATATTAACATAAAGGGTTAAGTGAATCGTGTTGAAAGGAGATTAATCTTATCGGGTCTTGAATGCCGAGGAGCACGCAGACTTGTATTAGAACCATTGAAATAAAGCAGAATGAGTTGAGTAATGATTTCTGAGACAAGAACTACATATATGGTCTCCAAACACAAAAATATCATTAAATATCACCAAAACGAAGACTAGGATGAAGTCTTTTAGTTATCAGCTTAAAAACTTCAAAATGCAATTTTGAATTTAATGAATCGTAATTAAATTCACTGGATGCATAAGGCTTATCGAAAACATTCGCAACGGCTTTCGCTGCAATCCTGCACGCAATAGCAAACACTAATATTGGTTATTCAAAATTTATTTGAAAATAACTTCTTTCTACCTAATTGACAACGGTTATCTAATGTAACAAGAAAATAGGGGTTTTACATGGCTATAACCCATCAAAATGTTGGGTTTAACTAGTAGAAGAAACAAAAAATTTCGAGTTTTTATGTTACAATACTATTTTAGAAGACAAGTTATACCAATATGGACGATATAAGTATTTGTAACTAGGATTGAAGTTCAGTAGACTGAACTGAGTTCACAGTTTAAAAATAAAACTAATTCAAATTGAAAATTATTAATATTTTTATTTCTTAGCTGCCCATAAAAATTTGACAGTTTCAATGGTGTCAAAAATTGTCGCATAAAATCTTGCAATAATTACCGGCAATTAGTTAGAATCAGAGCTAAATTTATTTATAAAAATCTATATAAATTACAACTGTTGCTGACTTACAAATTTTTCAGTAAATCGAATGTAACTTTATATTGAGTCATACACCCAGGATTATACATATAATATTTAATTGATACATTAATTTCAAATTCCATGCGCTTGCGCTGGTACTCGTTGTAATTGCTTTTGAAATAGCCCGCATTAAAATGATGTGTAAATATTTTAAAGCATTTTAAGCTGTAAAATATTTACCACATAAAAATAAAAACGTGATTTAGCACCTAATCCATAACCTTGTTTGTTTGACCATTAAGCCAATTCCAATTATAGACACCGCCACCCCGTCCTTTAGCACCAATAATGTTGTATGCGCAAATGGCACTCCATCAATATTCACAACCAGTTGTTAAACGGGTATTTCATTGACTTTTTACATTTAAAGTGGGAGGGGGAGTAAACCCACTGAAATTGTTACAAATGAAGCTGTTTGCAGCCATTTGCAGCTTCTTTGCTGCTGTTGCCACCAACCAAGTAACGACAACAACAACTACATGCGCAATTAAGTCGCAACGACCAACAATAAGAACAAAATACTCACAAAAAACAATAGAAAAAACGTGGAATAAAACACCACCCAGTTGACAATAATTTGCTCAAGTAAACTCGTTTACATTGATAATTTAATTTGCATAGTGCAAATTTATTGCACCGTTATCCTTAAGTATCAACTAGGCGATAGCGCCAAAGTGCTCCCATGCACTTTATACAGCGCTCCAGTACACACTTCAAGAGATTGCTGCACACGGCATGTTGCACTATCGTTGCTTGTACCAGCTGATTGTTGCAAGTATCCGTATCTCTCTCAATTGCAATTCAGTTAACACCGCCGCTGTCTCCAAGTTCGCCGATACAGTCGCCATCGCTAGACTCTTGTGAAGATACACATACACAGGTATTTCGCTCAGTCAAGCACTTGCGCGTTGACGTACAGCTTGGCTAACACGACATGCCACCAACAAATTGCGCACCAGCGTCGGCGCTGTGTTGCTTGTTGCACGCGTTGGCTGTTGTGCTGTGAGCATTGGCTAGCTGACTGACTGGCATTGCATGGCGCTTATCATTTTGCATCTAAACTCGTGTTTATTTATGCACTATTTGTGTTTGTTTGATCGTTATCGCCGCCAACTTGTTCATCGTCGCTGCGTCGCCGTGCCGCATGCGATTGCACTGTGTTACTAACTTACTTTTCGCACACACACCCCCAATAGCCGAGCGCTGTCTCCCATTTGTATGTTTGATTGTATATTCATCGCAGACATAAAGTTCCAGCTCGACTTCGTCGACAAATTACCTACACTTCGTCCTCGTCTATATGAATACAAGTGAATGAGTACAGTTAGCTGACACGCGCTTTCTGTGTATAAGTGAATTAACTGACGGCGCTTCGCCATCACCGATTACTTTGTATAATTTAATTTTTGTTGTTATCGAAGTCTATATTATAGCTGATAAGAAGATCTGATTTATTAGTAGATTTACATAAATGCCACCCAAGCAGTGTACTTTATAACGGTAATAAATTGTAGAGTCTTTTATATTTTTTATTACAAATAAGCCTTACAGTCGGTTCTTTAGATGAAGTATGGATTGGACAATCTCTCTTTTCTCCACCAGATATTTATTTCTGCTCAACAGAAGACTTAAGCAACGAACTTGTTGTGTAATCACCACTAGACTGAGAAGTTGACATTGTAATAAATTCGCTAATCATGCTGCTACGCATAGCTCGATAATACCAACAGTCTTTTGAAACATACTAACATACATGTACAAACACGTTTACGACATAGTTCTACCACTAATGAGGTTTAACTACCATAACCGCTTGCTACCACATTTCCTCGCCAAACTTTGCACTTCCCCATAGCGCTCTGACTTCTTTGCCATTAATAAAGCCGCGCATTAAAATGGACGACTAGAAATGGTTAACTTAGGTAGTATGCCTTGAATACAAATACAAATACAAATATGTGAATGAAGTGTTAAGTCGTTAGCACCACACGTGCATAAATTACAATTTTTAATTACATTTTGCCGCTATTAAACCCGGCCAATATTTATTTGCCTTTTGGCTGATTTTGTGCACGCGACACTTTGCTTATTGGCTGCGCATTTGTGCAACAGACACACCAACAATACACAAAAGTTGTTGATTTTAATGACACTAAGTCCTTACAGTACGGAAAAGACCTGTAGTAGCAAATAACAACAATAAAAGGAACAACTCTGGAGCTGACCATGCAGCCGATTCGCCTGAGCTAAATGGACTTGCTCGATTGGCTACAATGTCACCCGTTGCGCATGTATAGTTACTAGTTACATGATTGCAAGCTTTTCCATGCAACATCTTGTGGTACTTGTGAAGCATATGCCAGTAGCACGGCATAGCAGACTGTGAGCAAATTTTTACACTCCAGCGCATACATACCTTCATATATACACGTTGTCTATATCTCTGAAGCCGGAGAATGAGTTTACTCTAGCATTGCAAAGCTAATTAAAAAACACTTATTTCATAACGATGCGCATTAAATATGACATTTACAGGTGTTGATCCATCTGCACTCGCGAACAGCCGGTATTTGGTCAAGACGCTTATGGCGCTGTTTTCTCTGCCTATACACTTGTGATCCCATATGTGTACTTACCTAGATTACCTAGATCACCATATTAAATGCAGTTGCTAATTGCATCATAAAAGTATAATGTGATAAAATCTATTTAGGCGCAAGCGGAATTTGTGGCAAAATGGTACACGAGCATCTTTAAGTAATTACAACATTGTGTGGAGTTCGATGTATTTATAAAAAGGGAGGGAATTTCATTTGTAAAAAAAAATAACTTTTCTTATTTATTTTAACCTTTTAACGTTGTCTATAACCACTACCCTATGGACCAGCCACGTTGAAACTGCTGGTTTTCTAGCCTTATTATTGGATAACTTCGATGACAATTACCAGATCTCAACTTCAAACTGAGTTTTATTTAGTTAACGATACAAGAGCAACAACAATATTATTCATCAATCTTAATTCTAGTTTAAGGCTTTGAAGAAATATAAAAATGAAGTAGCACAAGAGCTCCATATCGTAGGACACTTAGCTTATAAATGATCCATCGTGCTCAGATTATGAGGATTTATATGAAAAATAATAGGAATTTTGGTCAAAAATTTTTGTGTTAACCTAACTTAAAAGAGATAGCAGAGGTACTCACAGCTTTCTTCATATAGGTTGCAACGATGTTACTTGATACAACAAAGCAACCAAAATTGCGCAGACACCCATATACCATATTACTCTTCCTCGCTCATACAGAAATCTCCTCAGTAGTTTTGACTTGGAGGACAAAATTTGCCAATACTTGAAAGAAATAAATTCTATAACAATAATTTTCAGATATTTTGCTCAAAAAGTAACCACAATAACAACCAACTTAACTAGCCGTTGGCACTGCTATTCTATTTAACTGAAAACCAAGCATAATTCTGAGTAATATAATCATTTTATGCAAGCTCATTCAAGAAAAATCATTATTCATACCATCTACTTCATTGATATTCGATAATTCTGCGCTACCATACTATTAATTTAGTAGCAAACCTAACATTATGCTTTTTTTACAAATCCAGAAACAAAAACCGATCTACTTGGTGCACCACACTCCATTCTGGCTCTCATATAAATACAAACGAATCGATATATTTATGATTGGTGTTGCTGGTAAACCTTCAATCAGCAGCATATCCCCTTCAGCGTGCAGCTGATTTCGTGTTATTGACAATTTAATTGCAAACAAATAATAATAACTTTTGCCGTGTTATGCTTTACAAGCAAACAATAAAATTAAAAGCAAATAAATCAACCATATAAATATTGGCAAAGAAAAACAATAAAAACAAAAAAACACGGTAAATAAATTACAATTATGCTTATTCACTGTCAGCAATTGACAATTCTATTGTTATGCAGCGCGATAATAATTGTGACAATGTGAATAGACAGCAGAGCGTTTTAAATGGGAGGTGGTTTTTGAGTCCAATGTTTCTGGTAAAAATATTTTTAAAAATTCGTATTAATCTAAGTGATAATATGAAGCAGAACTCAGAGTTTGGTATTACTGATGGTCAAAAATTGATAACTGTCACGAAAAATAACCATACCGAGGGGGTGTAAATAGTATTTCTAATAAGAGTAAATTTTTTATCTAAAACTGATCGAAATCGAAATATATGTTTTCAAGAACACATATACCGACTATGAGGACCTCAGAAAGTGGATATAATCGTTCGCCCACAATGTGGTTTAACCTACAGGGTTAAAGCCACTCGCAAATCGCTGACAGACTTTTAATGAAACACTTTCGAGAGATAATTGAAATTTCGGTTCTGACTGTATTTGCTAATTTACACCACCTTGGCTACAATTTTGCTCAAAGGGGGTAATTGACTGCATATTACTTATGATTCTTTGAAATATCGAGATTGCATTTTTTTCGCATTTTTTTGCAAGCGCCTACAACAATCACTCGCGCTTATCGAAAAATTGCAATGCGGTGCAGGCACAGCGACCACGAGCGGAGCAATATAGGTATTAATAGACAATTTGCTGTTGTAATATTGAATTGACGTACCGCCAAAGAATTATAGCTTGTTTATTGTGCGCAGCAGCTGCTACCAAAACATTTTTCTTGCGCTGCTACCACCATTGTCACCAATGCATTGTTGGTGGCGCTACTGTTGTCGCTCTGCTACGG
This sequence comes from Zeugodacus tau, assembly GCA_031772095.1. Taxonomy (NCBI): domain Eukaryota; kingdom Metazoa; phylum Arthropoda; class Insecta; order Diptera; family Tephritidae; genus Zeugodacus; species Zeugodacus tau. Next base: position 76,964,279 of record CM062653.1, read on the forward strand.
TTACGCTGTTATTGTTGGCCACCGACAACAAATGTTCCGACACTATTGTGAGCCACTTACTGCCTGAATTTATGAGTTATGATTTGCTATGCATTATATGAACACTTAAAATGTGCAACAATTGTTTTCATACTGTTGTTGTATGTTTTTTTTCGCTTGACGCAATGAAGTTTCACGCGCTCGAAAGCGTCACGTTTAAGTTTCGATTAAACATCAATGCCGTAGCGTTGTCGCTTTGTACTTTCCAGCTGAGCGTTTGACCAGAAAAAGAGTGCCAAATAGCAACGCACAGCATGACAAGTTTCTGTTTTACGCCACGGTGTTTATGATGTGTGTGCAACAATCAATTGTAATTAAATGCTTAATTTCTTAATATGCCAGCAGCTGCTGACAGGTTGCATTGCGGGCTGTTCATTTCAAGCGCAAGATAAAAACAACAACATACATTTATTAAACTGTGAAAAATCAATGTGGCAGTTATGCAATGGTAATATTTCTAAGAAAAAAATGGTTTTGTTGTTTTCATTGTACTCATGTCTTGATTAGTTGTCGTGCAAATATGCCCGCTATCGATTAATAGCGATCGCTTACGTAATTTGTTGTAATTTTCACACTGCAAAATTATACATAACTCCAGCCGACCGCTCACCCACTCACCAACTCACATTGCTGGTAAATGTCACTTGGCTAACTATTGGCAATTCCCCTTAATATTTTTTTTATTTATTTATTTATAAGTTTGTTTCTTTTCACCGAAGTTTATGCCACTTAGTCAATAAATTTCTTTTATTTTGCCACATTTTTGCAGCGCGTCGAAATATTTTTGACTAGAAAAATGAAAAACCGCTTGCAAATATTGTAATTGCGACCTGTTGCCGAGGTGAACTACTACACCAGCCACCGCCACCCTCAATCCCACCATACAGTCGTGATTATGCAACACACAGCAACAGTGATGCGAAGCAGTTTAGTTGATCCGACGGCGGCACATTAACAAACAACAACACCAATACTAAAGTAAACACCACAAGAAACACCAACATTCAAGTGCCACATCACCTACCACAGACGCTACCAACGCAAAAATCGATTTAGGCGACGACCGCATCAATATGCTTAAACGAATGAATGAAAGTGAAATTACATAAAAATTGCTGCAGTCCAAATTTGTTTTGCATTATTTATATCTGCCGTCGCCAAGTGGTGTGTTGCAACAACACCATCAACTTTTCACCAACGACCAACATGTAAATAGCAGTCCCGTGCAACGACAGAGGTACCAGCAACAACATGCATTCAACTGCCACCACAAACAAGTTCGTTCACCGTCATCGTCCTCGTGAGCGCACATAACAATTGCAATCATAGCGAATTGATCGCAAATGGAGTTCACAGTGCACATAGACAAAATATTCTGTAAACTGTTGCAGGTAGTAAGGGAGAGATGAGAGTGGACCCCGTGGAAAAGTATGGGTTTGAATGGTATTAGATTATTATAAATATGAATCGTAAAACTGTATACATCGCTTATTGTTAACATAATATTGAATTTATTTCCTGCAGGTAAGACTTTATCCAAATATATAAATAATACAAAAACACCAGTGGTATTTGATGTGTAAAGAAAAGAGCCACCAATCGTTGCTTATTATTATGGGTATCTCAGCTATACTCCTAGTCCGAAAGTCCATCTCCAATTTATGGTTTAATATTTCAATGAAAGCCATAAATAAATGTGAAATATCTTTTCTTAAAAAAAACTGTATTTATATTTTAAATATAATATTATCATGTTAAATATTTTCTATATCCTGATATAAGAACGGCTCAAAGCAGAAATATTTAAATAATTCTACATCCAAAAACTCATAACAAGAAATAAACCAATTAAATAATAAATGTTTGACGTAAAAGCATTTGAAAATGGAATGAAACAATCGGACAGTTGTCGATTGATTTTGTTACGTGCCAATAAAGAGGTGAAAAGCGACCGCTCAGAGGGTGCTGTCACATAAAAAATGTATTTACAAGCGAGAGCAAGTATCTCACATTCGCGCAGGTCAGCGATAATTAGGCGGCAACAGGTTAATTGCGTTGCAATAAATTTTCGCTCAAACAATAAAAAGCAATAAAATGATAAATAAAACACCTTGTACTAGTAATTGCAGCATAATCGCATTGTCATGAAATCGATTAACATTCCAGCGACCGCAATCATTTGGCAGACAGCAGTGGGAGTGCAAAAATTTAATAAGAAAATGAAAAAATTAAATAAAAATTGCAAGAAATAAAACATTCGTTCAACATGTAGCCGCAACATTGTAAGCAAAGGCAACCCTTTGTCAAACGATAAATATTAATAAATTTAATTTATTATGTGTGTTAAATGTCACACGAACAATGCGACATGCTCAGTTACAAACGAGGCAAATCAACTACAAGAAAAACGCTGAAAAATCTATAAAAATTCATGATGCGGAAGGCAATATGGGTAACGGCGACGATATTGCTGCTAAATATATGCAAAGCACTGGCAATAGAAAAATGTCAACTGCTTTGACATATACTGTGCCACAACGACAATAATAACAACAACAACGATGGCAATAATAAAATGCCGCCAATCAGCCACCCAAAGAACCCATAAATGGACAAAAGCTCAACGGCAGAGTTTTTTATGCATATAAACCCAATGAGCAAGACCGCTTACAGTTATCTACATCTGCGCTTGTGTCAGTGTGTCAGCGCGTCGAAGGCGTGACCGAAAACCCATTGATAAGATCAACAGCCATGGCGCAAATCAAATGCAAAATGCGACAATTGCATGACAAATGAAACAGAAGTGACAAAAGCCGTGAATTTTATCGCACAATTGGTGCGGCACAGCCGTTTCAAAAAAATATTTTTAAATAACATGTAGTAGTGTAAAGCCCACTTTTAGCTGAAAAATGCACCTCTAATCAGTGCCTCTAAATCGAAATATCGAAGCTTCCTCCGATTGCGCAATACAAATGCGATTCAAATATGGCAATTATGCATCTGATTGAACGTGGGAAAGCCGCTAAACGTCAATGCCCGCCGCAATGTGGCACACACACAAACAACCGCTCGGTGGCATGCATACACAAGCCCGCGGTGGCGACACGGCCACAGTCAGCGCTCGCTCGCTCACTAAACGACAACATCTTGGCAATCAAACGCCATTGCCATGCTGTCAACGTGTTGGCAAAGAGCCGTCAACAGTCTGTCAACCCAATCGGCAACACTCGTAGCCAGAACGTCAAATGGTGTGAGTGTGACTCATCTGGTGACAATGCGCGCGTTTTATTTATTTTTTGCATGCGAGTGCTTGGGCAAATGCACGCTTACAAAAGCAACAAAAAGTAGTCAAGGTGACGGTATCCTAAGTCAACAAGCTTAACCCAATTCTTGTGGTTATAAAAATAGAGAACAATACACAGTATTTATTTAATTGTATTAGAATAACAGTATAAGTATATGGGGACCGGTTTCAGCTATATCTGTATAAGGCATCGGCAGATACCGCACATGAGGACCTTAGTGCTAATGGATACTTATTTGCCGAAAATATAGCTAAATCTCTCACATATTCTAAATAAACCCAAGGAAGATGTGTTTCATTAAATAGTGTAACCCTATGCCAAAATATAGTAACATAAAATGTAACTCAAAAATAACTCAAAATTATGCGTAGGCATTAATTAACACCAACTCTGCAACAAAGTTAAAAAACAGTTTGAAAGCAACACTTTTGTTGCATAACTGAGTTCACACGGTGTCCCACACCGTGCCACCTAGACAGCTGTCCACACTTAAGACCTCAATCACTGGAACGCCGGATGCAACAACATTGAAGACAACTGCTGCAGATGCCAAGAAAAACTAACAAGCGGATGTTCTCAATGTTGCTACTGCACAACAACAAAAATACCGGTTAAAACAAGCAACATAACCAATGCAACAACAGTCATAATTGTTTTATTAAACAAACAATACGATCGTGCCAAACTCAAAGGGGGAAGCGAAGTGAAGAACCAAAAGCAGCAACAACGAAGCAACATTAAACAATTACCAACACCTCATATGTTGATTTAATGAAACTGCACTTCGTTTATATAGTAGCCGAGTTTGTATAACCGCGATTGAAATATAAAGTTAATAGCGACAATAACATTAGCAACAACAATAATAACAACAACGGCAACGGTATGTGATTAGCCGTTTTACTCCTGCGCATTAAGCCCAACAACAATAGCAAAAAAGATCATAAATAAGAATCGAAATTGCTTGCACAACTGATGAATGCAGTCAAAGCAACAACAAACATTAACTACAACAATAAAGCTTTTGGCACAGCGGTGAGCGCAAGGAGCGTCCAACTAGCGGCAACTACTGCCAACCAACTACTGCTATCCGCCAATGTTATTGTTGTTATTGCTTTTCCTGCCGTCGCTGCTACCTCAACGATTGCCGATGCTCGTCTTTTGCGCACGCTAATAGCCAAACAAGGCAAAAATTGATGGAAAACACACGTGTGGGATGTCCTACTCCTCCGCCTGCTGCACATTTATTACAACCGCACACACTCTCACACACATGTAAACAAACAAACAAAATTAACACATGTGAACACAATGTTGCTCGAGTAGTTGGTGCGTCGTTGTTTTTGCAATGATTCGTTGGTGCACGCTCCTTAAAGTGTTGCTGTGAGAAATAACAGAAGTCACATTTGACGCTTCGAGCTACAACAAACACATTTTCCGTTACAACAACACTGCATTTTGGTTATATTGATGTTTGCAGACAGCTGCCAACGGCATTTTGCATAGATTTCGCAAGCACTTTGCCTTTTATTGGTTATACTCTTTGGTTGGATATTGGCTGCGATTGCATAAGAATTGTGCAATAATATGACCTGAAGGTTAGGCAGTGACACTTTTATAACTGAAAAATGGAGACAAAATCTATTTATATAAATACATCATTACAATAGGAATATTGTATTAGTTTTGTGCGTCAGCTCTTGATATTTGGTGGAAAATATTGTACTTATACTTCTTGACTCAATATTTACTTTGAATAGGACGTATTCCTCATATGCAACATTTGCCGAGCATGTAATGGGTCCCTGCTTAATACCAATCACCTTTTTCTAAGCATCCTATGCCGATTCATCTGATATTCCTTTCTCTGTGGTTCGACCTTGTTAAATTTGTTACAGAACTTATTGCAATAAATCTTAAATTTAGTAGTATTCAAATCAGTTAGAAAAGCACTTGCAGATAACAAACTAATTACAGCAATAAAGTTTTCATAGAAACAATATCGTGAGTATATGGATGTGTGACAAGTATGACAAGTCTGGCATACAAACAATTTGCAATCAGCAATCATGGCATGTTAGCAACATGTCAAAATCCTAAAACGAAATCAACCAGAGCAATTCAATCAGGGATTGCATGCCACATCAGCTGCGCCGATGACGCCGACGATCCCGTCAATGCTGACAGCCAGCCACTCAGGCAGTTTCTGAAGCTGTCAAATTAAGAGCAGAAATAATTACGCGACCAAAGCAGAGAAATAATACAGATCTTTAAATAAACAAAAAAAACCGTGCCATAAATTAATTCATTTCTCAACAGAAAAAATCAATAATGCATAAAGAATTTTTAATCACCTGGCTGGCGCTGCGGCACGAGCAATTCCTGCTCAGCTCACGCGTTAGCCGCAGGACTACAAGATATTGGCGTGTGGCCAACTGACTGGGGCAATAAAAACAACAAATTAAACTGGTTTCGTACATAAATTGAAGTGCCTGACAGAAATTTAATTTCCCTGCTTTAACTTGGTAAATATAACTCTCCGTGTATGTATATGTGAGGTGGTGCAAGGGGGAGCGCGGAGCTGTCAATGCCGAGCAGACCATTGATTAAGTTATTAAAAACGTATCACAAGCAGAACTGTGAAGCACTTGACACACTGCCTCAAATGGTCAGCAGACTGCAAGCCAGGAGCAATGAAACTGCTGCTGCTGGCTCTGAGTATATGTGTGTGTATAATAAAACGCATAACTTCTTATTGACATTCCATACGGGCTTTTGTGCGGTCAGTCTGGAATTTTAATAGAATCAGCGACTGGTTAATAAATATTTGAAATCATTTTGACAGCATTTAACGATATTATTGCTGCGAGTCATATATTCTTTATTAACATATAACAAAAAACACACATACACATACGCAGTTCAGTGCAGTGTAGCGCGAAACGAAATACACACACACACAAATACAAATACACATGTGGCTCCTGCTTAATTATCTCTAAGCAACGAAAAGTTTTTACAAATTTTCAAAAATTTTAATTACGCTTTTAATTTGCAGTTGCAGCAAATGCTTTCAACGCTTCAAATGCAATTCAAAAATTTAATAAAATATTCATGTGCTCCAACGCGCCTCAGCACCGTGGCAAGAATGCTATTTTTTCTGGCATTTTTTTAAATTCCAAATATGGCATGCGCGCTTGCTTTTGCGATTTTTGTGCTGTCCACAAATAATTTAATAAGCAGCCAGTCAACACATATCGAATTATTCATGCGCATTTAATGTGCCAATAAATCATAAAATGCCACATATTTCTGTTCGCTGTTTCGGTCTTTTGGTTGTTCGTTAAAACCGTTAATTGCGGATGAATGATCAAAATGTTGTTAATTGACTAAGCCATTGCAGGTATGTGTTGGCGTAAGATTTGGATGAGGGTTTAGACTATTTACTATGTTTAATTAAAAAAAAAATTATTAGATTTATTGAATAAAAAATTATCAAAGAAAAATTCAAATACTGAGTTATAAAGCAAAATAATATACAATAATTTTATACATGAAGGAAGAGGAATTTTTAATTTGAAAACAATAAATATGCGATCAACAGGTTTATTAGGCAAATATTCTTTTGTAACTATGCATATCTAAATATCAATTACCTCAATTTACTTTTTATGTTACAAAAACAATGAAACTAAATGTTGTATAATAATTTTTTTATTACTAATCCGCATCAATCTGCTTACACTGCTGGCAATACATACTATAATGGCTACCGCTACAAAAGCTACTAGAGAATAGTAAGCAAAGCTCATGTCTTAAGTTTTTTGTGCTGCTCTGAAAACACACAGCCATTGCACTCAACCAAACCCCGCAAACCCCCCAATGTTGAATGCAAAAAAATGCTACAATTTAATTAAATATCAATTGCTGTGGAGTTTGCTGCCGCTTCTGTGGTGGCAGCACAAATCTTTCGCCAGTAAAATTAATTCCATTTCTCCATATTTCCAAAAAAGTTTGCTGATTTAAGGCTGAATTCAGTTTTGTCTTTTTGCTACAGTTGTTTGTCTCTCTGCATTTTTGTTGTAATTGCTAGCGCATAATCACAATGCGGTGTACGTTCGCCGCATTTCATGTACGCTGTCAATTCGAAAATGTATCTTTAAACAATTTATTTTACTTCATAGCGGTTAAACTGAAATGTATTACATGATATTGATACATATGTGGCTGCAAGTTTGTATTTATGTTACTAGTATAGAGTGTTGCACGTTGCATATAGATGCTGTCCATGCATATTTATTTAGAGTTAACACTGTTGGCTAGAACACCACATGCGGTTATTAGCAAATTACGTTGTTGAAAATATTAATACAAAATATTTATGAAAAATTGAAATCTTTCAGAATTAAGTCAAGAACGCTCCAAACAGACAAAAATCATAGCACGCTTAACTATTAGTTCAACTAGTTAGATCCGCCTGCAACGCCATGCACCGGGCTGTTTATATGAGTATGCATCCGTGTGCGTCTATTTGTGTGCTGTATACAGCGGGTGTGCGTAGTGTCCGTCAATTGTGTGCTATGATTGCATAGCATTTTTCACCTTCTCTCTCAGCTGGTGGTAGATAAAGAAATCCATTAATCTTCCTCTGCCACACTGATACAGTAAATTAATAAAATCATTTTTTATAAATTGGCTCAATTAGATTGAAATCAGTGCGTAATCCATAGCATGTGACATATATTTACACATATCGTACATACACATGAGTGAACTGCGCCTGGGCATGGTATGATGAATTGTGCAACAGTAGCACCTACAGTATAAATCCCATTCGTGATACATATTTTCAGTAAAAATATTAAAACTACTCAGTTGAGTTTAAAGATTTTTTCCTCTTACTTGACTGGCGTATCTGAATCGAGTCAAATGATCATTACCACATCTTCAATTCTTAATGATTCTGATGGATCCAACGCACTGAACTGCATACCATCAACCAACGCAATTATACGTACTGCTACCAATAATATATATCTGAGTTCAATATAGCACAACCCACGATGAGCAACAACTATGAGCAACCAACCAACCAGCGACCAAACCGATCAACCACAAATCAGTGAAAAGTGTATGACAAGATTTACTCTTCAACAAAAAGAAAAACGCTAAATTAAAGCAAAGAATTCGATATTAATCAATGTAATGCATTGAGACAGAAATTATTTCACAGGAAATCACAAACACTTATGAAATGAATCAACGCTGTAATCCCGCTTCCTGCCACATAGAACTTAAACGCAAACGCCTTCGCAGAATGCAGAACCACAAAGGTATATCAGTCAATACTGCCCACACCAGTGGTATGCAACATGCAAGTGCCAGGGTACATATTGTAATGAAATTATCAGCGAGCCATTATCTACCTGCTACAGCCACGAAGTCAGGGCAGCGTGCGTAAAAACAACAATAATCAAGTAAATTGCGTCCATGTAGGCAGTAAGTGCCAGAAAATCTATCAATCTCAATTAAATCGCTTACCGAGTCAAACATTCGATCATTTTGGTTGACAAAAAGTGCTGCAGTGCAACTAAACTACCGCGTGCCACTCTGGTGGCAAGCTAGTGCTCCGTGTATAAAAAGTGCCCCACACATGCTTACTGCTTACTCTGGGTTATTTCGGTTTTTGTGCGTCTTTCGTTGAACTTATTATGTATTTTTTTTTTATTTATACTTGTATCTAACAGTTTTTGCAATGTACTCTTTGTGCCTCACGCTGCATGCAGAACGCATTTAATGCTCGCATTCGATATGTATTAAGGCATATGTTTGAGACTAGAGCTTTTGTAGTATTTAAGAGAGCAAAGTGTAGTATTTAGTTAGCGCTGTAATACTATTTCTTAAGCCGGATAGTGGGTATTTCAAGTTGGCATGTGGCTTTACAGCGATATCATAAACTAAGCCTTTTTAATATACGACAATACTTCAATTTATATACAAAATAGATAAAAAAAAAATGGTATAAATCTACAGTTGAATAACAAAAAAACTTACTCAAAACAATACTATCAAACGCTTGCTAACCCCAGAGCCACATCACCACACACTCGCTCACACTATTTCTAACATCTGCCAAGTTCGTCGCTTAAGTCTTTTGTTTGCTTCACACTTAACAATGCATGCAAGCGACGGCGCACGTTTTCAACCGCATTTATGAAACATTTACTACTTCATTGCTGCGGAAAACGTATGTTTATAGCCCGCTAAGTAGATTTCCCACGATTTAGTAATTTAAAGAACAAAAACTATAATATTCGCTTATTATTATATACATTACATGCAAACCGAGTGCGTTGTTGTTGATGTTTTTGTTTTCATATTACAATTCGTTTTGGTCTTGTCAAGGTTTTGTTTAGCAATATATAACTATAACTACAATAAAAAGTTTGTTCGTTGCTGGCAATATGCATAATTTAGCTTATTATAATATGCAAAAAGCATTTGTATTTGCTAGCGGCAGGCAATGTGTTCGCATACGAAATAATCATTAAAATTGCGGCAATCGCAGAAAGCCAAAGAGTATAAGCAACTCGTGTAAATAGCAATGCAAAGCCAATAATTATAATGATAATAATAATAACTGAATGAATTATGAGCAAGTATAAATCTTGTTCGATTGGCAAGTAAAAAGTTTATTTAACTGTGTATAATACTTGAGTTTATTCTGTTGAAAACCAATTTTTGATTGCAAGATTAAAAATCTGTTTTTATTTGCTTTAACTTGTAAGAATCCATATTTTCAAATTTTTTTAGGATTCATAACTATTTGATAGTAGAAATTCGGAACACGAAGGACCTTATGTAAAGACAATGGCGCTACAAAGTAAGTTCTGGTAATTTTGGTAATTTAATATTTTTTAACTTATAAAATCCAGACCTTTAAATGGTTGCTAAATTGAAGCAGAGTAGTTTGACATACCATACTCTTAAAAGCAGAATGCACTAGCCTACTCAAACTTTAATTTATCTAAGACATAAATCCCTCGTCTGTAAATTTCGACAAACAAATAAACCGACTAACCGGATTAACGTTTGTTGCTGACATGCGGTCTCAAATTTCCTTATGCATTTCTAAATTACATGTTGTCGGCATAAAATACATAAGTTAGGGAACATTTAATAAAAAAAGACTTAAATTTTTAATCACATACTCTATCGACACTAATCTAGAATCTTTACAAAAACAACAATTTATAAAACTATTTTCTGGCTTTTTTATAATCACGTAATTATCTTTAACAATCTCAACCTTTCATCTCTTATACATTTTGTTTGTGGTCACTTGGATGACTCTACAAATCACACCTTCATTAATGAAAAGTTCTAAGATCAAAATGATGAAATGCCCAGTGGCGCATTTTAAGTAGCTCAATAGACATTAACAAAAAGAGAGACAAAAAACAATATAAACAAATTGCAGCAACTTAACGCTTGTTATAAGCACCAAAGGCAGTAAACGCAATTGGCTGCCAGTCGGCGCACAGTCATCTTAATAACAGCGTGTAATGCTGACCACCAACGAACTCATTGAATGGCGCTTTATTATGCCCACCCAAGTGTTGTTGTTATTGTTGCTGTTTTTTGCCATGCAGCTGCACACCAGAGTCATGAACAGAAATTTAGCAGTCGATTGGTTGTAATTTATATTTGTAGGTGTTGTATTAAAAATGCAACATGCCGTGGAACTAAAAGCACAAGCACAAAAACAAAAACATCAGTAAGAATTACATAAATTTTGGAAAAAATATAATTTGTGCAATTTTAAAAAATACAACTTGCCACTTCAGTGTGGAGGCTGAGAAATGCTCAGCTTATCTGACCATTATAAAGAATAATATCAAAATCAGTGTTCGTGTTGTAGCTGTAGTAGCGTTTGTTGGCAAAAATTGGCAAATTGCACATGCAAACCGGTGGCGTTAAGTTCAAAGTCAAAGCGTTGCAACGGTATGTACTTTTCATCAACAGTGGCAAGCGCCGTGGCTGGCCGTCATGTTAATGGTTTATTCTTTTTTTACTTGTTTCTTGTTTTTTTACGCTTGTAGGTTCTTGCAATTTTTGTAATAAAATACAAATTTTCAAATTTGCTGCATTTTGTTGTAGTTTTTATTAACTTTTTTTTTGCATAGAAAGTTCATTGCTAACTGGTCAACCGCGCTGGGCTCTGGGGCGCTGAGTAATTGCGGTTCAGCGCAACCGCTAGTTATCCAGTTGCCGGTTTTGAGCTAACTGAGCCGCTGCGCCCGTAATGGTATTCATTACAGCACGGCTGGTCGATCCACTATGTAGGTGGCAACTTTGACCGCCTGCTTGTTGCTACCAACCAACAGTTGCTGCGTGTTGAGCGCCCCAAAATCTACACAATTAAAAGTCGTACAAACTTAAACTATACTTTGTTGTTGTGCACATACAGCTGATTGCTGTTGATAAGAATTTATTAATTTATTGCTGGGTGCGATTGCGCACACATAGGGGTGGGGTGATGTGATACGGCGCGCCATTTTTGGCACCTTAAAAAGTGTTGCGCTGTCATATTGTTGTTGTTTTAGAATTATTTTGTTGTACGCGGACAAGAGCTTGTGCAATACAACATGAGTTATTAATGCGCGCTTACAACTTATAAATATAAAAGTTTGTTTATGCCGCAGTTATTAAAGTTGCAGACATATTGATAACAGTGTATGTATATGTAGATATAAATATACCGTTAAAACGCTATTGTTAATTAAATTTCTCAATTATAATGCCACTGGCCATATTACTATATGCATAAAGCCACAAAATAAAATAATAACAACAAAAACAACTAACGATTTACTCTATATCTTGTATCATTTTTGTTATTTATGTCATTTATGTTAGTTGGCAGCCTTTATCTAATAATCGTGAGTTATTTTCCCAACTTGAGCTCCCAAAATGTTGGCCAGTGCAATTGCAACTGCCACAAGCAAACATGCCGCCGCTTTGATATGATTTATCAATTACTCGCCTCTGTCATTTAATTTGTTTAAGTTTTGTATTTTATTATTTGGTTTATTTTGCATTAATTTGTGCTCGCTCCGCGTTGTTCGGGTATTTCATTTATTTTTTGTTGTTGTTGTTGAACACGCGCTAAAAAATAGGTTAATTAAAAATGCAAACCTCTTGACCTGCAAATTGTGTTGCTCTCAAGTGTGTTTGCTGGTTGGGAGTGGGTGAAGTGTCCATATGGCAGACAGCCCGCTTCGGTGGAAATGAATTTGGGTTTGCATATAAAAAATAAAATTTAGTTATTTTTGGCAAAATTCGTCTGCAATGGATAGGATTGTTTTGGAAAGAAGTTGTTTATATGTATTTATTTCATGGGTTAATTTTACTTCATGTTCAAAATATTTTTTAAAAACAATCTCACTCGTGCCATGGAATGTATAGAACAACAGCTATTATTTGTATTACCGAATGATATAATGGTGATCGAAATCTTCTTACCCTCTTAATATACATATATGATATAAACTCAACTAAAGGCACGAAATATAATATTTTGGATATACTCGTATGAGGAAACAACTAACGATAGAAGAGAAACTCTTTATATTCGGAGTATGGGGACTATACATAAGTCGGGATAATGAAATCGCTCATTCATAATTCGCAATTTATGCAATTTGAGAAAAAATAAATTCAACTCGTTTTCATATCCCTTTCAAAATCTGAACTTTACACGCCACGATTTTTTTTTTTTCTACATTTCTGTAGGACTGCGAATCAATTTTCTGAATCAACACTTGAATATTTTGCGCTATGATACTAAAATAAATAACAAAATAACAACAGCAAAAGCAACAACAATCAGTTAAACAAATGAAGCGAACTTCACTGAACTAAATTGCTTTTAGTACCTTTGAAAATTTGCAACTTTTTTTCTTATTTATTTATTATTTTTGTTGTAATTTTTATGCTCGCAATTGGGTCAAGGCAAGGCCGGAGTGTCATAGCGGCACCAAAACACATCGCGCACAAAGCGAAACTGGAGTGCGCTGACAGCAACAACAATAAGCGTAACTACAGCTGCCACAATAAACCAATCGAATGAAGTATGTACTAATGCCGTGGCAAAGTCCATAGACAATACTTAAGCCAAATCAAATAAATACTTGCAACAAAGCACCGTACATACTAATACATACTATATAACTACAAGCATATATATCTACAAGCAAAGTGATTAAAAAAGAGTGAAAACGCACAAGAACGCCGTCGTTTGCTTTAAATTTAATGCTTAGATTTACGTCAATTGTCCAACTTCGTTTAGCTTGCGGCTGACAATCGCGTCACTAACAAGATTAATCTAACCAAACAAATGTCAATTAAAATCCTCATAAAAATCTAGCCGTCTGCATAGCGCAGCGCCAATGCCAAGCGGTAGAAACAACAAAAACAAAAACAAGGTGGAAATACTATAATTGGTGGCGATTTCGTATGCATACACAAATGTATCTATGTACATTGAAAACTAAGTATTCGACTCACACGTTGTGTTTGGAAGTTAGAATATGAGAAAATGAGCCTCATGAAAATATTACTTATCAGAATTTATTTAAAAAGAAACCGTCAAGATCATAAGGCATTTCCGGCGAATCAATCAGGAAATAAGGTAGAGATTTTACGAAAAAATGTTTACAAAATTTTCTTTGATCTTCAGTAAGTTCTAAAAGTCGAAATTTTTTTATTAATTATTGGAAACATAAACGAAAAGTGTATATCATCTAATGAATCACATCAATTGTCTTGGATTTTTTCATGCGTGATATATCCCACGAAGCCAAACCTTTCCGTTCAACAACTATTTTGGTAGTTTAATTTTTTCAACTAACCCATTACAACATCAAATAAATAAATAAATTTGAACATCAAAAATAAATTTCATATTTATCAGGCTTAAATGTTGTAATCACTATGAGCTCTGACTACACATACTAGTAATTATATGCAAATGTAATAAAGACTTCCATTACTATTGAGATATAATAACAACACACGATAGCACCAACGTGAGTGCGGCAACAGTCGACCGACGACATTTTCATCTAACTAATGATGTTTAGATTTTTATCTGTCATATGAAAATGTGAATATTTGCATAAATATTTCGAGATTTTATGCAAAACTGAAAATCTTCGCAAGATCGCAAAGTAGATAAAACAGTAATAGAAAACAGTTAGCGAGATTATAACAACAACTGCATTTGGTATAAGTCTCATTGCTGAATCACTCTGCGATTTCGATGCAGTTGCGAGTTGCAACTGATAAAGTCGATGAATAGTCGACTGCCTATGTGATGTTTATAAATCACACCTAATGCCGCTGATATGTAAATTTTATATTTATATTTATTGTTGTTGTTGTGAGAAGCGGTTTCATAGCAAAAATATATTTCAGAAAATTATTGTTGTGTAAGTAAAAGAAATATTAATATGTAATTAAAATCTGGTATGTGAAATATGAAATACGGAATATGGAATATGAAATATGAATAAAACGTATTTGAAAACCAAACTCAACTTATATCCATTGGTTCAATTAATTGGTGTAAACAAATAAAATATTGATTAATACACTATAAATGAGTCAATATCTGATTAGATATAATTTAATAACGAATGATAAATTATGGCGTATTAAAGCAAGTTAATTATGCAATTGTAACATTTAGCAAGTAAAAGCGAGTTGTATCTTTAGTAATCAACTAATTGATAGCATAAATTAACAGCAAATTATACGGAGTAACAACTACAAATCTAAATGAAATATACTACCTTCTCATTTTAAACAGTAGAATTAGACAGTAGTGTATCGATTACTTGCATGCCCAGTTCAATTTCATTTTCAAAAAATTTTCATAAATTTCACATTCAAATCGGCAGTAATTATCTAGATATTTTATACGCTACTTTACTACCTTAATAACTCCAACTAAAATATGCACAAATACTTACAATATGTATATGCACTCTCTAGGGCCCAGTGTGTAGGAAACTAAAGACTTAAGCGACGAACTCGTTCCATTAAAAAATGCAATTCTCTACTTAGACTCAATATACGAGTATATAGCACATATTTGTGTGAAATTAAAGCAAATTGATAAATTATTGCATTGGCTATCAATTGGAATTGTCTGTGGTGCTGATTGCTAGAACAATTTGCAATTGAGCGCAACAACAGCAACAACCACACTGATGTGATTTAATGCAATGTGAGTGTTATTTATGTATGCCAAACACATTCATACATAAATATGTACATAAGTGGTTGACAATTGTTGCAATTCCATAAGCAACACCACCCGCCTGCTGGCTGTGGGTCGAAATGAAAAGCGTTTTTGCCTTAGATTACCGCTAAGTGATTACCTGCCCCGGCCACACCGACACATCGCACAAACAATGCTTAGCAGCAGCAGCAGAGTAACAGCCGATCGACGACATAAAATGACAATTTATATACAACGAGCTGTACCGGTGACAATCTGTCGCATGCTGTCATGTCAAAAGTATTCGTTTTTCCTTGCTTTCGTCGCTTTACTACTGTCAGTGGGCAGGTATTTCGCCATTATTGCGGCGAGGCATTTTGGACAACGCTTTAACTGTGCGACACCAACTGTAAATGTGGAACTGTAACACTGCAAGTGCTTTGTCACTTTGTTATCGCTGTGTAGCGCGCTCTTTTGGCGACCAGAAAAACCGTTCCCGATTAACGGCCAATGGCTGCTGTTGTCCCTAGTGTCGTTGCAATTTTATCCTTGCTCGTTGGTTGTTTTTGCGCTAAGTGTGTTTTTTCTTTCGCGCACTCATTTTTCGAAACAACTTATAAAATGACCTCAAATTGGTTGTTTTACCATTCAAGCAGATGCTTACTGCTTAATACTGTCCATATACTCATATGTATATAAAAAATTATGTATATGTAGTAGTGCGTGACTTTACTTTAAAGCACTTCCACCATTTTTTTCTCTCTGAACATTCACTTTTCTGTTGTACTGTTTATTTATTATGGTCTTCTTAATGTTGTTGTTGGTGTTGATGTTTTTAGTGTTGTCGCCACTCTTGTTGTGTGTAAAAACGCGCGTGCGTGCTGTCGATAGTGATCAGTTGGTAAAATGATTTATATCCCGGAGCAATTGAGTCGGCTTGAAGTAAGCAGAAATTAAATTATAAACATGAAAACAAATACCTGCGAAAGAAATAACGGGTGATTTGAGAGGAGATTTTCGAAGCATATTATTTGAATTAGATTTGATTATAAATTTACTATTTCCACAATGCAAAACGATTTCTTGAGATACAGTAAATTCTTATTTAATTATTAATTAATTTACAGCTTCAACAGGACTCTAAATGTGCCATATCAAAATTAAGACTAAAATCAAAGAAATCGAAATAATTTGCAATTATTATTAATTTTGCGTTCAATTTCACAGCTTCATATCCCTCTTGCCTCACCCTGTATTTGGGGGTAAGGTTAATTTTCGAATGCACGGTGCTCTATAATCGCTGCCATCGATACACCTAAATCATCCAATTAAGATGTTAAGAGCTGTCACAAGTACAAACCGTTAGATAAACACGCACAACATGGCATGTTGATCTACAAAAACAACTCACACATAAAAATTCCATACGCACAGTTTGCCTTAATAAAATGCTTGTCAAAAGATGTGGTCAGAAGAGAATTAAAGTTGTAAACGTGAATATGTTTTGCTGTCGTCGTATAAAAATGGGTTGTAAGCATAATATTGACTCGACAGCTCGAGAAAATTAAATTGGAACAAAATTCCAAATTTAAGAAAGTGACTAAGATTTTTATTAAAAGTCAATCGCTACTAAAGATAGTCATAATCATGAAGAACTTGATTTGTTAGTATCAAAAGCCGCAGACATTTTTTTTTAAATTCCAGAATTCACGAGCCGAATACTAACAATCTTTGATGGCTTTAAAGTTGACTTTGTCCACGTACAAAAGATTTCTGCGCAACCACGCAGATTCTTCAATTACATTTTTATCTTATTGAAGACCTTCAATTAACCCACGCAAGCAGACAGAAAAGTGGATGAATTGTAAGCAAACAAAAAATAAAGAAACATGATAATGGAGATGCGTCAGAAATTATTTTTTTTTGTAATATATACGCATTTCTGCATCCAATAATGATCCAAATTGAGCTCCTGGATGGTTTATCCAAGAAGTGAAAGAATAAGAAATTTCCACACAACAAGCTATTTTTCCTCATACGCACAATCTCTAAACTGTTGGGAAAATAGTCAACTTCATCGCAGTTCAAACAACTAACAAATATTTCAATAATCCTAATCAGCAACATGTGCAAGACCAAAATCATAACACTCTAGACTACGTGTATAAATGACATTTTATACAAACACTCACACACCATCACATGAGCCTAGGCAATTATAGCGCCTAAGAATGATTCATTCATAAATTTTACGCGGCCATTCACACGTACCACAATGCTCCAGCACGTTTCTATTCGCCAACTTAGCAAGTGAGCAAGTTTAACTGACACGCTGACTGACTGACTGACTACCTAACTGGTTGGTGTGAAGCTTGTTTGTCTAGCGCGCTACGGTATCCATAACTCATTCATATATGCCTGTCAGCACCTCGCTGAGCAGAGCGCCAACATGCAGTTTTCACTCACAATGCATGGAGACAGAAGAATACACCAGCTTTCGTGGAACTCTAACTTCATAAAGAGCAATCAAATAACTTGCTGAACTGCTGTGCAGAAGTTGATGGTGAATGAGGAAGTCTTCATAATGGTGAGCAACATCGCCTTTATTGCATTCTCTGCATCGCTGAATCTTCTGTTGTGCACCTCACGTGCGGCAATATGCTGCTTGACGACCCGAACTCATCTGCACTTAAAATCGCAATCCGCTCCACAACTCATTTGCCACCTCCTTTCACGTTCCAACACAAAATCAACAAAGCAGTCAGCACACTGTGTGTGTGTGTAAAATTATTATCGAAGCGCAAGATTCTAACAAATTCTTCCGCTTTCACCTAGCCACTCAGTCGCTCACTTACACCAGTCAGCTCACCAGTCGGACAGGCTGGAGCGTCAGACAGTCAATCAGTCCACTTTAAGTGCTGTCAGCAGTCAACTGTAATCGGTTGCGCTTTTTGCTCTCCATGTTCATCGCGCAGATGGCTACGCTGATGCGGTCTTTATTTATGAGCGTTAGAGATGTGGTGGCATGTGCAGCATGTTAGTGAGCTTGTTATAAATTTCCTTTTCTGGTTCGGTTTGGTTTGGCAAAAAATGGGTATTCATTGAAATCATGAACACGTACGAAACTTCCACAAAATAGCAATTAATATAATGAGGGTTTTTTCTCTTCAATAATTCAGTTCAGTCGCATATTTGTGTGAGCTTCAAAGGCATCTGCACCTCATGTAGCCAACAGACATTAGTGGAGCAGATAATGTTAATGTTCAAAAGTGTTGGCTTAGTGGGAGTTACTTCTATGGAAATATATATATCAGCTTCAACTTTCTTTCGATAGCACGAAATGCAGTTAATTTTAGATGAAAGATCAATGATTTGGCTGGAATTTATTCGTACCAGCCGCGGCGATCGCTCACCCAAAATCATTTTTAAAACATAATGAGACACCGCTATATTTATAATAAAGCTAAATTTTTGGCCATAAAATGTAATTATGCGCATTATTTCATCTCGAACACCTTTTGTACATAGGGCTTGAGTGGACTGATTTCATTCATTTTTGACAGTTGAAAGTTTGAGAATATAATTTGATAGCTAGGGCTCTGCATTATTGCCATAAAAAGATGGCCTTTGCATTTCATTAAAATATTTCAGAGATGTATCGATAATATCAATAAAAAAATCGTCTATAGGATATTCATATAAGACATCTGTGGCTTTGTACAGTTAGGGTCCGGTTTCAACAATTTTCATTCGTAAATCTACAAATTGATCGCTATATTCTTACCAATCTCCATGTTTACGTAAAAATGTGCAACCGTTAGGTAATTTTACGCCACGACACCATCTTGATTGAATTATTTCGTTTCTTTTCCTCCGTCACAAACAAACACCCACCGAAGAGATATGTTGATTTGGCACCTATAATCATAATCCGCCGAAATGATGTTGAACAATAGCAAATGCAATTGTTTCAATCCCCAAAGTGACCAAAGTACCATGCAGCAGCAGTAAAAACTACAATGCGACTGTTGCTGGCAGCCAAAAGGCAACTGCAATGGTTGCTTATGCGGCGACCACAACAATTGATAAAGTCACCAAAGGCTGAAGGCTGTGAAATAGTAGCGGCAATAGTACCAACAACAACAATAATAACAAACATAACAATTGCTGTAGTGACTTGGGGAGTTTATTTCCCTTTCTCAGGTGTAAAAATTTAAATGTTGCACTCAACATTTTACAACAATCGAACTGGTGCAACAACCGAGCACATATTGTTGCTTTGCTTTAGCGTTTTGCTAGTTTGGGTCAGAAAAGCTTCTGGATACATAATACAATGAACCAAAGAAATTTCGGGTGTAAACAACGCGCCGCCACCAAAAGCCACGGTCAGTTCATTCGAACTGTTTTACAAAACACAGCTCAGATGCTGCCAGCATGGCAATAGCAACAACAAACTGAGAAAGGCAAGCACTTGCAACACAATCGCCAACGCCAGACAGTGGCGGTGGTCCACCGCTATCAGCGTAAATCAATACAAGCACAAGTGCGGCGTGCTCGGCGACAACAACAACGAAGGCTCAGATTTCGTTACTATTCCTTAGCGAATGCTCAAATATTTATTTGCTTTTTCTGGCATTTGCTATTTGCAATAACTTTCACGAGTCTCCAAGAAAATGTTGTTGTGCATTGTAACTTTTTTGAAGGTGGATAAGAAAATGTGTCTTTGCTGTCGCCACAATACACCACCAAAAACAATAGGAACAAAAACAAAATACATAAGCAGCAACGAATGTAGCTAAAAATCACTGAAGGTGTTTTGTTTTTGTATAACGGTATATATTACAATGTACAGAAAAAGTGGCCAGGAAATGTAAATCTCTGCATGCATGTTGCACAATCGGCTGCAATTGATGCCACCGAAATAAAATGGAAAACTTTGCTTGTGGAGCATTAGACATTGGTGATTTTACCGCACCGCACACACAATATGTATATCCCTAGCATTGCGCTTATTTGCAACAATAAAACAATGGTCAATAGTAGCTCCTGGCTGCCTAGGGCTCATTTGTTTTATTCGGATGTCTTTTTTGCTATTTCAGCGAATAATCTTCTATTTCTGTTTTTCGTTGCACAAACGTACCTGTATGTGTGTGTTTGGGCGAAAAAAGGTGTACCGCTGACTACTATGAGTGTGATAGTAATCAGTGAAAATAAAGTGCTTTCGGCGATTTGAGCAATTTTTGTTATTAATTTGTGACAATTTTTCTAATTTTCATTATTCAAATTGTTATGTTTGTATCTACTACTCTGATAAGTTTTATAAGACTGTTTCTGCTCTTTTAGTGTTATATAAGTTAAGCAACTGGAAAATTTAACGGCACCTGTAAAATTGGACGCATACCAGATCGACAAAATGCGATTTAAATCTTCTTTAAAACTCTCCGGTTTCAATTCAGATATACAATTATTTAAGTTCTAATATGAACACGGTTTAAGAGATATTTATTAACAAGCTATGTTTATTGAGTAATTCGGAGCCCTTACTCTTCTCATTGGCCTTTTATCAGTGGCTAACGTTGATGTCATCCAAAAAACCTAAGGATTATTTATACTTTCCTTTCTTTTTCTTTTTAGTTCCTTTGGTTGTTTTCATTTCTTTTATTTTCTTTTAATTTCTTTTATTTATATTTTTTCTTGTATGTTATTTTCTTTATTATATTACATTAATTTGCTCTTCTTTTGTTTTTTATTGTCTCTTTTTTCATAACTTTCCTTTTTTATTTTTTTCCATTCCAGCCATGGATTTCCTCCGTGGAATGAAAAACCTTCATCTCCACAGTTTAAAACACTATTTATGCATATACATACTTCCGCACCTAAGCGCATACATATTTACAAGTAGTGTTCGTTGTAACGCTTCGGAATTCATCTACACCAAATCGCTTGATGAAGGAAATAAAATTAAAGTCACGGCTGGCAGCATGCCAATTGTTGGACTGCTGCTGTTGATGGCACTTTCGTATTTCGATTTCGGCTCAGCGCCGTCTTTGCACTTGTTGTAACTGGCAACAGGCAACTACAGTAAAAATAAACCCATCCACCATTGCTAATGAAGCGACTGAGTGCACATTTCGTAGCGATAACGACCGATTGTCGACGAATAGTGACGATTTCGTGCTTTCATTGCGCGACATAATGTTAATGTGCCATTGGCGTTCGACTGGCTGACATTTTCACCTTACCGAGGGAAATATTTTTAGCCCATTACTTAATAGGAGTCTTCTTATTCATGAATTATTTAGATATGGTAGTAGTGATACGTTCAGTAACAGTAATGACGATGTAAAAATTGTATTCATTAAATTCACCGGCCATTTCATGAAGTACAACAATAATTCAACACTTAAACCTTTAAAAAATTATATAACAAATTAAATGAAATTTTTTTTTAAATAACAAAAAAATATTAAAATACTATTACACTTATAAAGTCAGACGGAATGAAATGTTTTCCTTTTTTAGCTTCTCTTGCTACCTAAACAAGGTCTTCAACATCAGCTCCTGTGGCCTTTCACTAAATACCCAAACACTAACGGTATGCAAAAAATAGAATCTGCACGATTTCAATTTGACTAAAACCCAAATGGAAATTGATAATTTATCGGCTACCAAAAACCGCAACAAGTGTCGGCAACAACATAATAAAACAGCGCAACAAACATGAAGGAGCAACGTCAACTGACAAGCGATTGGCTTGTGTACATACATATATAATATATAGTTAGTTACACATATATAAATAGTTTATTTTTTGTAAGAAGAAAATTATATGAAAAGCCAACGGCAGCCGTAATTGACGAAAACACACCCATTTCCATAGTGTCGGAGTGAAGCGAATTGCTTCACGTGTGTGTGTGTGTTTCAGTGTGGCAAGTAGCATAGTAAACTGTTCGAAATTGGCGAAAATTGTTACAGTTTTTCCACAATGATTATTTACAGTTGTTTTTCGCCACTGGGTAGACAAAAAAAGCCACTGCTTGTAAGTAGGGCCATAAAAAATGTCACCCTGCTCAGTTGCCGCTTATTTTTTGCTGCTTTACTGCCGTTTAGCTGCAGCTGTGTACGTGTCTGCTTGTGTTTTCTTGAGGGTAATTGTCACTTAACATTAATTCACACTATTTAGCAGTTCATTATGGGTTAATGCATTGATAAATGGAAGCCCAATTTAAGTTGCAAATACTCATACAATGCTGGGCGATTAACAGCTGACTATAACAACAAACTCGCTTACTTATTTGTATATAAAAATAAAATATTACTTTTTTCTTCACTTTTTTCACAGCTTAGCAGCGTTTTTGCCACAATTGTTGCACTAACTTTTTCATTTTATTCGTTCTCCAAGTGCCGGGATTTTCATTTTTCCCGTTAGCAACATGTATACAAACGTGTCATATGTAGCTGGTAAGCTGCTTTTCTTGTAAGCCAGCCTATCAATTTATTGCTCCTTCTATTGTGGTATTATGCTGTTTTTATGCGCGTTATGGCAACACAATTAGGCGCTTGTGGCTTGTTTTTCGCGCGACACCACCAAAAATGGCCAAAAACACCGCTCAACTCTCAACACTTAGCCGCTAATACAAATACCTGCCTGTGTGTTCGCTTGTGGTCTCTGCTGCGGGCGTCCATTCTAAAATTGTGGTAATGTGACAAGTTTTCGGTTGTCTTTTATGCAAGTGGTGCGCTCCGACATTCCTACACATGTTAATGTTCGTTCGTGGGTGTGTTTTTTGCTGGTGTCAATATTCACCTGATAAGCATGCGACATTTGGTGTTTAAGGAAATGCATGTTTGTATTTAATTGAGCAAATGAGGTTCGTTACTGAAGTCTTTTGTTTCGCAATGACAGCTAACTCATAAAATACTAAAAGGTATTTATCAAAGGAATTAAAAAAATAGGTGGCAAGACAATGAATACTGCATGCTTGTGTAGTTGAGCAGAAAGGTGTAGATTTGTAGGAAAAATAATATTTTCAATTGAAAAGAGGTCGGCGTTAAAAGATAGAATAAATAAATGGTAAATAAAATTATTTTAGTTAAAATATTTTGGGATATAAATAAAAACAAAAAGGGGAAAAAATATTTCAAGAAGTCTTACATCATTTAAATATTTTATTTACTAAATTTATTTTAAGAACATAAGGTAAAGATACAATTTGGACTCACTTTACTTCAAAATAATTGTCTGTATGCCGTTTCTCGACGTATACCGCATTGTGCCCGCATTTATTACACCCCTTTTACAATAATTTTTCGTGCTTTTTATGAGCACTTGTTGCACTTGTCATGTCTTTCTATAATTTAACAATTTTTCCGAACGGGCTAACAGCAAAAATCTAGATAAGTTTTAATTTTCAGTAGACAGCAATTGTCTCAAGCTACAGCACTTCACTTCAACTGCTTAGTACTAGTACTACTAAACGCTGCCGGCACAGCAACACTAGTGCTGGCAACACTTCCAAACTGCTGCTAGTTTATTGTTATCTTTATTTTTGTTGTATTTCTTATGTCTGCACACAAATCGATTACCGTGCGATGCCAAAAAATTTAATATTTTCTATAAATTTGCCGACATTGCATGCAGACAATCTGCAACAGCAATAAAACGTGGCTAGTCGCAACATAAATGAAACAACAACGAAACAACAAATATATGGTGTCCTACATATGGACAAGTGAAGGCGTTTATTTTTGCGTTTAAAACTTTCTATTATTTTGATAATTTATGACATTTCGGCGCACTTTGCAACATTACTACCATCAACCACTTGTTGAACCAGCCTACCGGCCAATTGCCAGTACGCCATGTTGTATTAGTAATTATTTGTATACATACAGTTACTCACCTACGTATGTATGTATGTATTAAAATGACTGCCTCATGCATGTTGAAGTTGTTGTTATTGTTGTGATTTATTACTAATGAAAGTAATTAGCTTAAATTTGGAAAAAATATCAGTTGCACGTTTTGGACATACAACTGAAACATGCGACAACAACAAGCTGCAACAATTGTACAAAGCTTGTGCCGGCATGGAATTAGCCAGACCGGCAAGCTGAGCAGACAACAGCTGATCTGCCACTTGGCCTACACACTGCGAAGGAATGACACGAAAGATGCCATTGCATGGCTTGTAAACACACATACAACACATTTCGTACATTTGCAATATTATTGTTATTTCTGTAAGCCATTATTATTAGTTCATGATTTAAGTGGCAGCAAATATATTAACTCGCTAACATTTTTTATTTTTCTCACTAATATCTAGCATGCTATAGTATGTATTGCTGCGCAGAGTCTACCTGCAAGACAGGTGTCATTCGAGCTTTGCTTTGGCTCTTTGTCTGCAAATATTTTTCGTTTCCATTTCAGTCGGATAGATTTTGTTTTTTGGTGGGCGCCCAAAGTGACGCACGACGTGTCACGAACTTGGTAATATGATGAATTTAACATATTATACCATAAATACTTATATGCATCTCTGCTAGTTTGGTACTTGAAGCTCGCGTGTTAATGCACTTATTATTATTGTTTTTCTCAAAAACTCATATATGTCTATGGATCTCTGTGGGAGGAGATAAATATCCATTGCATGCTAGTTTTAAACACATTATCTGTCTGTTTTACGCCGAAAGGAGGTGCTCTGTCAACTAATGATGGCTTACCCACAAAAGACCTTCTTTGCTGGGACGTTGTATGTGATTAAGCATGAAATAAATTATAAATATTTCTATTAGCATTTCGAAAAGCTGTTTGTGATCTGTTCAAGAAACGTACGGAACTTGTTCTAGAAGTTTCCCAGCTACGAAATATAAATACGTATTTTTTTCTAGCAAAATTTTTCAGAGTATACAAGTAATCCCAAACCTATAATAACGCATTAGTTGCATTATTACCCAGAATCCAAACACCAATGAACTAAATTAATCATATATTAATCAAGCCAACCGGGTTCCAAGAGATAATCGAGAGCTTATTATGTTCCTCTGCATCAGCACTCCCTGCCTCATTCGATATGCCAATATCTTTTCCTATCGATCAATCTAAACCGCGGCAGCACTCAACACGCCATTTTGCCGTATAATTTAATATATTACCATTCAACTATAAAACCGCTAATCATTGCATACATACGCCTGTAGTTATATACAAATGTACTGATATGCTTCTGAAGTGTAAATATGGCAGCGATGTGGTGCACATGTGCAAATGAGCAATGGACACGCTTGTGGCACACAGCGCTCAGGAAATGTAAAGAAGAAGGTGTTTCGAAGCGTTGCTATACATGCTACTGGAAGTATGGAATGGAGCTGTACTTTTTTTCTTTTTTGTTGTATAAATACTTTGAACATTTTACTATTTCTGATTTTTATGATTTGTAATGGAAAAGTGCTAATTTTCAATTACAGGATTATAGCTGAATATTTGATGGATCTCATATCTATTCATATCCTTAATATCAAACATAATTTTTAACTAATTTCCATTAAATTTAATTTCTATAAATTTTGTTTTAAATTCCATAAACTTTGATTATCGGGAATTTTAATATTTTTGTTGACTCTTATTAGTTAAATTTTTTCAAAAGCACATTTTGAATAATCAAATTTTCAAAAAGCAAGTCTTTAACTTGATGTGTAAAAATATTTCATTTCCCCTCCCACCCATTACAAGCAATAATTTGCGGCAATTGCTCTAATTTCAAGAACTAAATTAAATTCACTCTTTTCAGCACAGATAAAGACATCCTGCTGTGCGCATTACTTTCATCTCATGTATTTATGTTTCATATTCATTACTGTATACACGACGACACACACACAAACACCAACAGCCTTCGTGTACTGATAAAAGCAAGTCTCCCTGCTTGTGTGCGTGTGTGCTTGTAAGCAAATCAACAACTGGCTCCACCAATCAGCAGCAGCTAAACAATTACTGACATCCAATACACCCCACCTCATCCAACAGATGCATAGTTGCTTACTCACTTGCTTACACAAACAAATGTATATACATACATACAAATAAACAAACAGACATACAAATGGAAGCATTCATTGTTGGCGTAATTAGTGTTTGCGGTTACTGGTGCATGTTCAACGCTTTCATTGCTTCCATTAAGTTGGTTAATTATATTGTATTATGAACGAAAGACGATAACGAAACAGCAATAAAAAGCAACAACAAAAACAAATGACAACAACAATAGCAATAATACATGCAGCTACAATAGTTGCAGCAATAGAAACTTAACAATAACGTGTACAATAAAATCAGCATATGCAACAACAACAACAACGACAACAAATCGCATAATGCGCACATTGGTTGCACATGCGCACCACTGCAAATGGTGGCTGTTTAACGTATCGATTTCATGTTTTTCAATTTGTGCAAACATACATTCAGATATTGCTTTGGTTTCTCAAGCGTTTTGTTGACTTTATTTGCCATTTTGCAATACACAATGCAGGGTAATTTAATGCTTTCAATTATGAATTGCAAATTATAAATTGCTTTTGCAAATGTTGTTCGCAATTTGCATTATTTCACTCAGTACAGAATACATACAAACATATGTGTGTAGATAAGACAACCTAATGCAGGTACCTATAATCACCTATTTATTTATGTATGTAAACATGGGTAAGTGATTTTTGCTTTTGTATTTCATGGTTATTAAACAATGTTGTTGTTGCTGTTTGAGATAAATTTATTAATTAATATAACTGACCATGAGTGTTTCGCAAGAGTTGCTATATAGCCGAGAGCAGTACTTGTTATATGTTTGTTGGAGGTACTTAACAAAACATCCTTTATTGGTCCAAAACGAAAATTAATCTAAAATCTGATTTGGAATATTGCTGAAAATAATTTAAAATAATCCACAAATTTTTAATCTTGATATTTGAATTCTGTCATTATATATTATTATTATTATTATTGTTCTTAGCATTATTTCTTGTAACATTTATCTAATAATTCCATGTTAACAAACCACACGAGTTATTTTATTCACATCAACACATATATTCCATTATTGCACACAAATTATTTCGAATTGGTTGGTTTTTAATGGGATTTTACTCAAATTATTGTTATTCCTTGTGAGTTTTAGTAATTTTATGGCGGTCCCATTGCTGTGGGCATACGAATAAATGTGATTTCTGCAACTTTTAAATTCATTTTTATCAACATTGCAGCCGCCAGCGTCATTGACCGCATCTGAACGATTACCATTGTCGCAAGAGGCAGGCTAAACAGTGAACGGGTGACGCGATAAGACAAAATCCGTGAGAAAAGTCAGCCGAGTGCTGAAGGCGACCAGTCTAAGACCCAACAAGTCAACGGTATCAATTGCGAATTCATATGCATTCGACTGGAAACAGCTGGATACAAACAATGAAAACAACAATAACAAATAAATAAAATAAAAGGATTAAATGCATGTGTTATAGTTTAGAAAAGCTCAAATGTAAAACCTAGTGACTTGCAAATGCAGATGTTTTGCATAAGAGATAAGGAAATACTATTTTATTGAATTGTTGGTTGAGGCTGTAGAAAATTTTCTTTTTATTGTATGGGATTGTATGGGTGTTCCAGATTGTTGATGCATTATTGTAAATAACAAGAAAAATAGTAATATTGATATTTTTTATGACAAATCCTATACGGCGGATTTGCAATAGATCACTTTTAGATCTTAAATATATTAAGAGCTCCTAATTCTCTTCATAAATATTCTCAAAAGTCGCATGATGCTCTCCCCCTTGAAATCCTAGTGATAAATAGTTTCCGCCAATCCAAAAAATCAAATTAAAAAAAAAATATTATGTATAATCAGAAGCCATCATCTTAAGCACCACATATTGTTGCACGTAACACCGCAGCCATAGACAACAACAATTGCTAACCCGTATATTCAACGCACACTCTTTCATTGATTTTCCATTGCCGACAACATCTGCGGACGGTGTTGCTACTATGGCGTACTCTAATTTTATTTTAATGGCTGCTCTGAAAATCTAACCCAAAAATGTGACGAAGTTTTCGGAAGGTTTCCTTTTCTATGATTCTATATTCAATCATTATAAAGCTTTGGCTCTCGAATACAATATTATTTCTTTTCGTCCCACAGTATCTAAGCCTAGACATATTCGGACACCAATAGCCTGTTTCTATTATGTTTCACATCAGATTTCTATTATGTTCGAAAAAGTAGAATTTTAAAGTTTGAAGTTAATTTTCCAAATTCGAAGCATTTACCCAATTCTCGAAGTACACGGCTCACTCCTGTTGCTTCAAACTGTGCCATCATGAATGCAACCTCCATTGCAATTGCTGCTACCAATTTCAACATCAATGGCATTAATGTTGTTGTTGTTTACATAGCTATCACAATACCCGCATGCAACTGCAGCTAAATTCCTCATGCAATGGTTGCATTCAACTTCGTACATGGTACGAGCATGTTTGTGCAACATTACTTGCAATGATGTGTATGCGTAATTTGCCTCAACTTATTTGCTCAAACGACATTCGTTTAGGCGCTTTTTCAGTTTGGCAGCCAAGAAAACGAAACGCGTTTCCACAGAGCCTCGTTGTTAACGTACAACGTTGTTAATATGGCACGTAATGCAATTTTTATTGTTGTTGTTGTTGTTATTGATGATGTTGCACGCCTATGTTGCATGGTGTAACTGGAAGCTTTAAAATACTAATTAGATGTCATGATGCCGTCGTCGTTCGAACATTCGAGGTTTTGGACGGCGCCTCTTGGGTTACGCTGGCACTACGAAGGAAACAAGAGAGCAAGCAAACAAACACAGAGATCTGTATACATACCACCATGTACGTTTGTGCCTGCCACTTCATCACCATTGTGCCGCAGTACGAAGGCACGCGTGCGCTCATGTATTTACAACTATTAAGTCCATGTACATACATAGCCACCGCTTGTTAGAGCATTCGTTCGATTTAACGGCTTGGTTTCATATTTGGGTGCTTGCGTTGGCTATTTTCACTACTCTATCCACTATCTCCACTCATTCGCTGATTAAAAGGGGGCATTATGTCAAGGATTTTGTTAGTTTGGTAATTTTTTCATACAAATACACACCCGCAAATCCATACACACAAATACATACACTCATACAATAGCTCACTTGCATTTGTTAATAGAGATTTAAGATAAATGATGTTAATAGCGATTCAATAAACATTTAAATTACGTACGTACGTACGTACGCGTACATGTTTTCTTACACAACAACACCAAACACAAACCATATTTACGGTTACACACGAGCACAAATGAACTCAAAACATAATTAGTTGCACCCCGAACAATGCTACTAAATTTGGCACTCACGTTGTGCTATTTTGTTTCAAAGTTCATTTTTAAATTGAATTTTACGGTCAGTTAATGAGTTCAGAGAATCGATAAAAGCCAGTCGTACTTTGCTCTGCGCTAAATATTTGAAGTAAATTATGGTTAATGAATTGGTGGACGAATATGTGTGTCAAGTTTTGAAAATATTATTCATACTGGATTGGCAAAGGAGAGGGTGTGTTTCTTGATTATTGTGCTAACTTTGAAAAAAAAAGAGTTTTCTTAACCCGTTGAGCGTCATTTTGATACAAATTGGGACCAGATTGCATACATTACATAGTGGCTTGAGAAATTTTCAATGTATCACAAAGGATCTATTAATACTTGTAGAGCAGATTTTGTAACCCAACCTGTACAGTATTTTTGACTAAAATCGAATTTAATAGCTGGTCCAAATAAATATTTATTTCGTTTCTTCCCACTTGGTCTTAGGTGGCTTCGTAGTTGAAAATAGTGTTCGAACAGAGTTACCACTTTAAAAAATTTAAAATATATATATAAATGTAATTCATAAATTACAGGACTTTTTTCAACGTAGATATCAAGTTATATAAGTTTCGCAATGCTTTAAATTCTTCTTTACGCTTCAAACGTTATAGTGACCCCTTTGTTTTATGTCTTCCGACTTCTGTAAAAAGTTATTGACTTCCCTGTTGTACAAAAATCCATTGAAGATTATCAACATTAATTACCTCAAAATATAAAAAAATCTAAGTTTATTTAAGACATAAATGAGTGTAATTGTTCCAAAAATATCCAATATCCACCTCTGCCAGTCCAATCTAAAGCGTCTCTCCAACGACGATTTTTAAAATTCAATAAAACAAAGTTCAAAGATAAAATGTCCGTACGTATGTACTCTCAGCCATAGAACACAAATTATTCCATAGGCGTAACTGTGAGCTGAGTTTCCAACATATTATCTGAGTCTGGTGTAGATAATCTGTGATTTAAAAACTCCCACAGGTCAGGCGAGCACATCAATTATGTTGGCGCTACAGAAGAGCTGCAGAGACACCAGACCTGGGCAATTCGCCAACCCAGAACAGCCTTCAACAAAAACAACTACGCTGCTCGATGGAGATGCCTAAGTTCGCGATCTTTCAATGGGCTAACGGACGAACAGCAATAACAACAGCAGAAGCACTAATAACCAACGTCAGTTACATTGCGGAGAGTGTCTAGAGATGAGTCTGACTTGCCATGCGTCCATATGGCACTTGACGTTTAGTTTGAGGCAAGAGCAACACAAGCAAGTGACCTCTCAATTTATAGTACATCCTTTAAGCACTGAACGGCAATCATAAGCTATTGCGGCTGTAGTGTGGGCCGTATGCACAATGTAAATGTATGCGATACGAAAAATGCATTGGTAATACATATGAACAAAAATAACAATAACAACAGAAATAGCAACAATTACTACATCAAAAACGCTTTAGTAACCATCAATGCGCTGGCGTTTTGCCGACCGGACGAGGCCAGTCTACAACACACATACACACATATATTTGCGGGGCGGCCCCCTATGCACATGCGCCTGCACACTTCATGCGTTGATTGTTTTATTATGATGATGTTAAATTATTATAATCCCGATGGCGCACACATCGCAGCCACAAATATATAATATATACATGTGCAAATTATGGCAATTGCAGTTGTCCTCGACGATTTGCAAGAATGTCTCGCATGCAGTGCAGTCGTAGTGAGGCTTTTTGCTAGCAGCCGGCAGGTATATGAGCAAAGGATGGCGCAATTGTTGCTAAAGATTGCTTGCGATGCTCAATGGACGTTGATAATATGGATAAAACAAACAAACCTAAAATAATAATTTAATGATTACGATCGAAAACGGCGCACAAACACACACAAATAAGCTTTTTTGTTTCCTTTGGCCGCCTCTTCGGATCGCTGGCATCGCGCGCCAAAGTGTTGATGCCCTATTGTGATAATTTTGGGTTGTACTTACTTAATATGCGAAATTTTACAGATAAATGGTGAGAAATAATTTTCATTTTCGCTGTGGCATTCTTGCCTGCCGCAATGCTTGCCACAGCGCAGCCGCGCGCCTCTCTCGCTATCCCACCGAAGTTGAGTTGTATGCGCCAGCCAACCGCCTCCGCATTTGCATCGTTTTGCGATTTTGTATTCTCGTCCGTTCTAAGTGGGTATCTCATGGACTCGTGCTTTGTATAGCTTTAGTGTTCAGGCGCTGTGGCAATCATGTAGTAGTGTGTGTGCAGCGCTTTGGTAAATAAAATTATTTTTATTGATTTTTGGTTGATATTTCGTTGCGCAGCTAAATCGATTTTGATTGCTGGCGATGCCAAAATTGAGATAATATCAGAAGATGGCACAAGGTTAAAGAAGTCTAATAGATGAAATGTGGAATGGGCAGCTTGAAAAAGTACTTAGGATGTAGCTTAGGAAGGGATTTTGCTCGTCGCATAAGTTAAGGTTGGTTATTTACTTAACCGTAAGAGCTCATAAAAAAAATATTTCCAGATAAAAAATGTATACTATCTTCTCCAAAAACATACAGTTATGCTACAGAAAGCAGTTATTGTACAGAAAGCTTTATAGTCGTAATGAATGTCACCTAATCGGCAATAAATTAGAATTAAAATATTTGCAATGAAAATAAATAGCAATAAAATGATGGTAAGACTAAATCAAAAATGGGAAAAGTTAATGCTTTAAATTTAATGAACAAATAAAAACTTATCCACATAAACAATAAATTAGAATGAATCGGCAAAAAAGTATGCAAACATTATTATTTTCAAGCTACACATTTTCATAACGTCAAAAAAATTTCTGGAAATCACAATAAAGAACGTGTCAAAATTTGAACTCCGCTCTCCACATGGCAAAATAATAAAAATATTATGAATTAACATAACCATAAGCATATACATACATATGTAGCTCTAGTGCAATCTCTACTGACCGCAGCCAAAATGTGTGGGCGTCATGGACATTTATTATAGAGAACACATACATATGTATGTATAAGTTTATAAGCTGCGATTTAAGTAAACACTAATTTAAAAACTTTGAAAAAAAAAACAACTAGCGAGACCACTGAAGCTTTGCCTTTTTCGTCGATTAAAAATGTATTTATAATTGCTTGTATGTTGTGGGGTGTCGACATTCATAAATACACTCGGGTTAATCCGTACAATTAATTTTTAATTAATAAAATTTTTTTACAGTAATAAATGAGTGCATTTAGTGTATCAGTGGATTAATATTTCATAACAGTTCTCACGATTCAGAGAAAGTACATATATCAATTTTCTCATATGTTGGGCTTATCGTGGGAGACGAATATTTTTAAAATAATTTTGAGTTTATATTTCACATAATAATTAATCTAGAACGTTGACCCGAAACTTCCTTACAGCCAAGTTTCAGTTTAATGGATATAGAATTGAAAAGAATTTATTCCACTGCGATATAGCTATAGAATGTAGCGAAAAAGTGGATGAGTAATCGATTCTATGAAATCCAATGAGTTGTTAGATAGTGTTTAGTTGGACTCCATTTAAGTCTGTTACTGTTAACCGTTATCTTTTCTACAAAGACCAAAGACCATTGGCATTATTATACTCGTATTTCCGACAGCCAAACATAAACATAATTGCGCCCACTGAATTGTCAACGAAAACTAAGTATTTGGCATTATCGCAAATTACAAATCTTTAATTAAGCATTATTTCTCCCAACGGACCGGCTAAGGGAAATACAACTATCGAGCGACCGTTGCAACAGATGCAATTACAATTGCCCATAACAAATTTTGTTCAAACACTGCAAACACACAGAGCCGCTTATGGAGCAACTTAAAAATAAATGCAACAACATTGTTAACTGACAGCAAAAGAGCGGCATATATTCAATAAAAAAAAAAAAACAAAAAAGGAACGAACTTCAATCGTGATAGAAATAAAAATTTTACCGATTCATATCATGTCAGAGCGCGTTAGACAACAAGGACCTGTTGTCAGTTGCCAGCGCCGCCACCACTAGTGCGGCTGGTGCAATTGAGCTTTCCACAAATATTGTTGTCGCCCATGCGATTATGTCTCAGCAGTTAGTGCAATGCAACGCCGTTGTTGTTATTTACGTTTTTGTTGCAATTATTATTGCCATAATGAAGTATTTCAGCGACAGCGCTGCTGCCACTGCAAATGGTCGCTTAACGGCGGCGCTTCAACTGTAGCCCACTATCATTTGTTGCTGTTGCTGATTGCCGCTGCTGTCTGCCCACAAGCTGCATTACATATTACTACTACTATTTGCGGCCCATTCGTGGGTGATTGGCGTCGGTTATGGCAGCGCCACTAAGAGCGCAGTAGCCACCTTTTCATGTTGCCGTAAATCGATAACGTTTTTTCTGCTTTATTTGTGCTCTTGTGCGCTCATTGTCTGCATTTCATTTTTGCTTGTCGGCAAGTGACGCCGATTGCTTTTTGCCAACGCCAGAAACACATAAATACAGGCTGACATATTTGTAAGGTGCATTGTTTTTGAGCGGGTGGTTTCCACTTGTCGCAAGTTACCCATTTGTACGGACATTTGTGGCCACTATTCGTTTATATATGGGAGTCATATGATTTATAGAGATAGCCCTGCATGTAGTTGATATACACTTGTGGTTATATCTGTATATGTTTAACAAGTTACTAATATGTTGCATGAAATTATTTAAATTAAATATTCAGAACTAGTACGGCTTTACCGTAACTCGATTCATTGAGGGCATGATATTAATTGACGTGAAGTTTTCTTATTTTGTTTCATACATAACGCAAAATTAATATTTTTTTATAAAATGTCTTTAGAAGAGGTTCTGATATAAGTTCACTCTACTGCTTTCTCCATTTATTTCTCCAATTATTGGTATCTTAATGCTTAGAGACTCACAACTTCATCCGTCCCCCTTTAATGATTATCACTATAAATCATAGCAAATCATAGTTGAGCATATCCTGAGTCTATGGGCATATCCTAGCGATTATAGCGATCTTCAGCTCACCTTAATATTTGCAATAACATTCATGTGGTACCATTGGTCTTTTCCTAATAATACACCTTAACCTTGGTGATTTGTTTCCAACAATTCTCCTAGGAACTGAGAACACGAATTAAAACAGAGGCTAGATCCAGAGAATAATATGTATGTGAAATCAATTCCATCGGATCCCTCTTATAAATTCTAACCATTCAGCCAGCCTCGCACATCCAATAACTGAAATAACAAGCAGCGTGGGAAAAGTATTGCTTTTTTCACACACAAAACCCATTTAGCTTTAAAAGCTTTCAAGAATTTAATCAAACAAGCGGTAACCATATTTGCTCGTCAAAGCACTCGACTGCTGATGCACATACCACCGAACAATTACTTTAATGAATAACACATGTACGAGGTGTATGTAAGCCTACCATAACGGCACGCACAACAATAAGCGCTTAATAACATTAAATA
This sequence comes from Zeugodacus tau, assembly GCA_031772095.1. Taxonomy (NCBI): domain Eukaryota; kingdom Metazoa; phylum Arthropoda; class Insecta; order Diptera; family Tephritidae; genus Zeugodacus; species Zeugodacus tau. Next base: position 76,999,856 of record CM062653.1, read on the forward strand.
TATTAATTACCACCAAAGCTGTGGCGGCACCAAATGTAGTCATCGATGGTAATCGCTGTCAATCGCACCAAAACGAGCCGTTGATTGGACGATTTTTGAAGGTGCGAGCGCCGAATATTGGAAAAGCAAAAGACAAGCGCGTGCCGCAGCGGACGACAACAGACAGCTATGCTGTTGTGGTAATTGGATTGGATTTATTGTTATTTGTAATTAAAGTCTACTAAAAATACACATGCGGAGTAGCGAAACGTATATGGCTACAGACACGAGTCTCGCCACGCACAGGTGTCTCCATTTTGTCTGTCATTAGCGAACGTTAATTACATTATAAAGCTACATAACTGCAATCGTGTTGTTGGGATTTGTTTCCCATCATGGTTTTAGACGCTTTAGACTATTTTATGGCTTACATACACACAATGAACAAATATGGCAACGCTTTAAATTGTCGCTGTGCTGGTGATCACCAAATTAAAATGGCTTGAAATTATAGTCGGCTACTATATGGTAATTTATATAAGTTAGCTATTCAATTGATCGTCTAAATTGTTTTGAATGTTTTCTCATTCTCTTTACCTCCGCTTCATTTCATTTTATGTGCGCCTCTTGTGATTCGCTATGGCATTGTTAATGATTTATAATTTGCTTTATTATTTTGCCATTCGTTGTTGTGGTACTACTTAAGGTGTTACTATAATCGCTGATTATCAAAAGTTCAAACCGAAATCGAATCGACTTCTCAGACAACAATAAAGAGCTACCATGTATGCAGAAATTAGAAATTCAACAATGTGTCAAAAAGTCAGCAAGTGTTGATCATTATGATCACGCCAACGATTTTTTGTCAGCGTTTAGCTAACAATCTGTGATTACGATATTAACCGAAGCTGTTGAGTTTTTCAACTGGAAGTGTGTCCAATTAATTAATTAATTTTCGTGAAATGTAGTTAAACGTGTTTTCTGCCGAAATCATTAATATTTTCGTTTGATTATCTGTAACGCTACTGGTATTTATATTTTGTCGTTGGGATTTTTTAAATAAAAAACAAAAAAGCACAATGAAATATATGATTTACATGGGGTCAGTGGAAGAGAATATTCAAAATACTTTGTAATTAGGTTTTGTTAGACATATAGTTTTTATTAATAAATTGAAAGAGAAGTTATTAAAAAGAGCATAAAAAAGCGAATAGAAGTTTTACGAGAGATCTTAAAGATCCTTACATATGTATATGTTGTTACCATTTAACATTTAACCAAACGTGAGGATCTTCCCACAGGTATTTTCTTAACCACTAGCCTCTTCTCCAATATTAATTTATGTACATAAATCAATCCAATTTTCAAATATAATTATTTTATTAAAATCACCAAAATATTCGATTCCAAAACATTTTCAAACAATCTAATGCATTAATTAGCCAAAAAGTGAAATTCGCAGAGCGCTTCACATTTCAATTTCATTAAATTCCATTAATTCACCAAAGCACAACTGTCACTTGAATTACAAATTTATGTCACCAACAGCAGCAATGACGCGTGCGCAACGAGTACACCATTTACCAGTCGATTTATGCCAATTAAGCTAATGATTACACTCCAAGTGTCTAATTTTTCGCAAAGAGGCGCAAATGACTCAACAAAACGCCATTGGCACGAACAGACGTATGCCGCCATTAACAGCATAACAAATGCGACAAAACGGCAACCGAACTGCTTCACTAAGATAAAACACATTTATACGCCCAAACAAAGTCAACAAACCGGCAAACCAAAGACGAACAAACTAACGGCAACAGAAACAGAAATAAATAAAATGTTAAAAAACATTGGCAGCAGCAGGAGAACTGATTAGCTGACAGCTCAAGTGATTGCAAAAGCGACGTCGCTGCGGTTGAGGATGTGGATTTTGACTTCGTCTTCGTCTTGGCTGCCAATGTGACTAACTATGACGAGCGAGTGACAAGCATTTCAGCATTTTTGGCGCACTTTTTCCAGCGACGAATAAATAAATGTGCTCAGGACACACACACTAACATACAGTTATAGCTCTGATTGACGAATCGTGCTGCAGGCAACCCACTGCTGTTCGCTTAATTTAGATTTTTCTAGCGATTTTTCCGCTAATGGCACATAGCTGCGTTAAAAGTTAGCTGAGATAGAGTCAGCCTGATAGGCAGCAAGATGGATGGACAGATACATATAGGCCTGCAGACGTTCAAGGAAACACTCAGGCGTCCGCACTCACTGCGCTCGGAATGCTCACGAACGAACGCAAAGAACGAGCTCACTTCTGGTAGTCAGTCATTTGAGCCGACCATAATCAATGACAGCTCCTTGATTATCGTTACAAATGTAGCAACCACACGAAAGACACAGGCATTATTGCCAAATGGTCTCGGGTAAGGATCTGACTTACAATATCTGAGCTTATTGATATTCAACATCTAACTGTACTCCAATCAATTGAAAGCGTTGAAATCGGAGTCAACTTAACAGTACCGAGCGGAACTGCACTGAATTGTGTTGCATTGCGGCGGGCTACTGTTAACTGATGGCAGCTTGTTTGATAAAGTCAGGCCGAGAGCGACAGTGTCTGGCAATATTTTGAAAATATTGATAACTATGGTAAGCTCAACGAGAGCTAGTTGAGAATAGAGAAGTGTAAATAACGTTTGACAATTGGTACTGCGTGTTTGTACTCTTATTTAGAGACAATTTGTAATTTGAAATTTGAATACCTGCCTTAGTCTTAATCTGATCACAGTATTCACTAATGTTTTCAGATCAGAGCACGAAAAGTATATCCAAGATTATCAAAATATTTCTGGAAAATTTTCCAAATTCGATTGATTAATAAAAACTAAGTACTCTGTAAACCATCAAAAAATAGAAATCGATATTGTATAAGTTACTCATTAGGATCGTATGGTCTCCAAAAACTGAATCAACAATAATTATAATCTCTGATAATGTGTTTCAATCAGTTGTAAAAGTAATCACATCACTCTCAGAGAGACTTCTATCATACTTCGAGCTTTCTCTAAAATCTGAATAGAAGTAATTCATTCTCCTTGAGTTGAGACCTTCTTATTATAATTTTAAACCCTAGGGTTCAAAATTTGTTTTACTTGAAACAGAATCTGCTTAATAAGGAAAGAATACTTTTATCTAAATGGGGTGGTTGCCGCAAAAAACCTATACACCAAAAAGCACATCATTCAAATATTATTATACTCTCAATTTCCTTAAATTTGAAAATAGTTTCTTTAATTGTATATAAAAAAGAATATCAATCGTTCTTCAACAAAGAACCTCACAATGACAAATCAATCTTTATCATTTTCGAAGTATTTGTTTACATATTTTATAAAATAAATATTTTTCTACACGCTAACAATTCAATTGACATCAATTTTGTTGTATCTCAAGTGTGTACTCCAAAAAAGACACCACCAATTTTTTCCACTTATGTGTATAAACATATTTATTTTATTGTCCGTTCATTACAACTCAACTCATGATGACTTCACTCTTTCATTCTGCAAACATTGGCTTTGTAATTTCATTTCAGACGAAATACTAGAATTTCACCACTGAGTGTGGACTAGTCCGAAAAGGTCTGGTATTAATCTGTAATATTTCCATTGGAAACTATCAAAATTATTATTATTATTTATTTTTTCTATCCATGATTAGAACGTGGTTCAAAATTGAACTAAATCACTTTTCACTGAGAATTATTATGATTTACCACAAAAATCCGACTCATATACAGTGTTTGGCTAACTAGTTAGACTGGAGTTCCTTAACAACTAGTTTTTTTTTCCTGCTGAAGATGCATCTTCTTCTATGAGCCCACCTATCTGTATGTGTATTCATAATTGTGCGCGTGACTACTTTTCATGTTTGAATATTTTGATAAGCATCAAACGATTTAATTGAATGGCAAAATGACAAATCATTTGAAGATGACATATCTCGATGTGTGTCTCGTGCTGTGAATTTGTATTTTGTATTACATATTATAAACGATGTTAAGCTAAATATGAACCTGAAAAATGTAAAATCTAGTCAGCTACACTCAAACGAATATCATTGAGTTGACACAGTTTTATTAATTACAATAAAAATACATAACAACAATCGACGACATAAATAAAAATAATTTAACAAAAACAATAAATTCACATTTATAACTGTGCTGAATTTACAACAATGCAATGTTCAATTGAATTAATGCAGAACTTTAATATATTCATATTGTAGGAAATTATAATTTCAGTCAGAACAATTAGTGAAAACGTCGCGATTATCAAGTTGGTATGATACTACAACATACATAATAGAAACACACACAAACGTATGTATGTTTTTAAATAACTTCATACAAATATATGAATGCATAACTTACAAAAACAATATACTCAGCTGTCACGTACACTTCCTTGTTGCACGCCATCACCCATATAAGCGATTGCAAGCATACATGCTTCGATATGCAGAAGAAGAAGTGTTACTGTGATTTCCTAGAATGAAATGCAGAAACCGTTGAACATGTCAGTGGCAAATGTCAATTGTTTAACGCCAACATCAACAACAACAATAGCTGACAGTTATTTTAAATCATCTCTGTGCAACATGTTGTCTGCAACAAGTGATTTGTATAGTTTATTTTTAACTAAGAGGCTTCCATTGGATGGATTTAGATTTCATATTCAGGTCGTCAACAATTTTATATCCAATTGAAGAGCACATATGCCTTTTATAACCGCAAATGAACATTAACTCTTAAACTATCTAAAAGAATCTAAAGTATATTGTAGAATGAAATTACCTCAACCAAATTAGTGCGAACCTACTTTAGCGCTAATATTGACATATTCTCCATATAAAAAAAAAATTAAGCGTTTAATTCCTACACAGGTGTCTTGTTGACCTATTTTATATCCTTTTTTACTTTCTATTGCGTTGTAGTTGTAAACAAATCAGAAAACAGATCAAAATATCTTTGCCTTTCATTTTGTTGTCATTGACTGCCCCCGGGTTGTATATAACCAAATTTATGCCAATACTGTTGTTGTTGTATACATTTTATTGTTGCTGCAAGCCAATTTTATTTGATCAAAAATCCTCTGACAACAGGCAAAACGACATGGACACATTTGAGTATACAATAGCAAAAGCAACAACAACAGAAACAACAATAGTAGCTACAACAACCAGCGACATTGAAAGAGACAAACAATCAGCCAGACCGCAAATAAATAATGGTTAAGGCAAACAAATAGCAATAGCAGCAATAACAACAACAACCGGAATGTACTTGCAAACAATTGCAATAAAAATCTCATCTGAAATGTGTTTATGAGCGCGAATGCAAGCATGTGGGCAACAACAACAGCAACAAAGCATAGCGGTGGTAAAGCAAGCAACTTGCAACACATACAAACAACAATTGCATATAGACTGGAATGACACTAGCAATAAACCATTGCCAGAATGGCAATTGTTGCAGCCGCAATAACAACAACAACACAACGCGAAATTGGAGTATCACATAAAAATGGAAAATAAATGGAATATAATAAAATAAACAGCAATGAATATGGTGTGGTGCATAAAAAGGCTATAGTAAGAGGAGAAGGGAGAGAGAAGAAAAATTGTTAGCATTTTGTCACCCGAAATGATCGAAGAGATATGAGTGAAAAAGTGAAGCAATTGAGATTGATTGCTGCAATAAAACTGTCCAACAACTGTGCGAATGTGTGAGTCTGTTTGCCAGAGCAGCGTCTGTTGCACGTTGAACAAGCAAGACACAATCAACACCGGCTGGTTGCTGGTTGCTAGCAATGTGACATCGACCATTTTTACATGAAATTTAACAACTACTGGCTGTGTACGCTTTACTATAGGTTACGGCAACAACAACAACAAATAATAACAGCGATAGCAATAATGCATGCAACAACAATAGTAGCAAAGACAATTTGTCACAACTGCGTAGGCAGTTTGCTCGACGAAATTATCTTTTTCTTGCCTACGACAAACCAAAAAAAATACAGCAAAACCAACGGCGTTCGCCATTTACGTATTGTGATGACGTATGTTGCCTAGTTGTCCGCGTGCCACTCAGCCGCCTGGCGGTGCAAAGCCGTCTGCTTACCAACAATCTATGATCTGAAAGACTTTACATAGTCCAATTTGATGCAATCAAGTTAAGATACAGCTGAGGTCTAATGAAATGCGCTGCTGCTTGTGAGTTGTTGTTATTGGTTTTGCTGTTGTTTTGACTTTACCTTTCTTATGGTTGCTGAAAATATATTGTTGCTTATGTTGCTGCTGTTTTTGTTGAGTATTTGGCAATGAATTGTCAAGTAGGTAAAGAGACCGAACTATCCAACATACAGTCAATGAATGAATAAAGCACAGGTATACAAGTGTTTATATATAGACTCTTTCGTATTTTAAAGAATACTTTTGTTACTTCTGCTGCAAAGTGATAGTTTTGACGCGACACTCATATAAATAAAATTACGAGTTTTCACAAATTCATTGCATTTACATTGCATATGACTCATACACAGTCTAACAAAAAATTTTAATTTTTTATCTAAATATTGCATACTAAGAAATTTGTAACTATTAGTCATAGAGTCAGAGCGATATCAGCAACAATTCGTTGCAGTATGAGCAGATAATTTAATTTCTCCAAATAATCACTTTAAATTTACGCAAATAATTTTCCTACTTTGAATTCCAAAAAAATATCAAACAGTCTTTTCTTTATTTGCAAGTCGCCGCACGAAAAAATCGTCGAGATTTTGCTTATTCAGTTTTAAAAAGCGCGTGCTTCAAATAAAATATATAATTTTTTGAGATTTCGTTAATAAAATGAAAAATTTTGTTGCGAATTTAATATTATTTCTAACAATTTGCCTCTTTCAAGCGCTTCAGCCACTCGCTGCTGAAAAACTCTGTCCGATTGGTAACTGCAACAACGCCGGCAATTGCGCACTCGACGGCAGCAGCATACAATGCAGCTGTGTCGCCAACTACTTCAGCGGAGCGCGCTGCGAGCAATTCATTAACCACTGTGAGGCGAACCCTTGTCGCAACGGCGCCACCTGTGAACCGGCGCTGGGGCAATTCCTTTGCAAGTGTGTGGGCTCTTGGGATGGACAGCGTTGCAATGTGAAAGATGCGCCAACGTTTACGAAAATGCATTTGCTCTTCAATCCGGTCGGTGTGTTTGGCGAAAGGCAAAACTTTCTGGTCACCGTAGAGACTTTGGGTACAAGAGATTTCATTTACGAGGCATACACGTCAAATTGTCTCATCGACACCTTTGAATCGTTTCCCAAACGAAAGAGTGGCTTTCGCTACTCTAGAGACTTGAGATCTGTAGCGCGTTCATTGGATTTGCTGCACGCCGGACGCTTACCATACAAAAGCGGTTATTATCACGAAGGCTATGAGACTTTCTGGGATGTGGGTACATTGAGCATAACTGCGCGAGTGGCCGATATGGATTCGAATGCCTTGTATGAGCATACTTTTGCATTGTACATCATACAACCAACGGATGTGCCCTGCATCCCAGATATAGGTTTCATGCATGGCTCCAACCCTCAAGAACCGCTGATGATAGATATAGCGCGCTTCAATGTATTCAATGCCATCATACATAGACATTGCGTGTGGAACTCACGCATCGAAATGGAGTGGACTGTGCACAACAGCATCGGCACAAGTGAGATTATAAGTTTATTCCAAACATTTTAGTATTTTTCACTCGCTTTCAGTTGTTTTGTACGAATTCGGCAACACTGGCAAGAAGCAGTTGAAGGTTAAGCCTTACATTCTGTGGTTCAACTATCAAGGCGCTGTGGCCCAGTCATATATGGTGCGTGTTAATGTGGATGAATACTATAACGACATAGTGGTACATAAAAAAGTGCGAGTGAGTTGAGTTAACCTCACTTTTGCAATTATTTAATAAAAACATATTTTTGTTTCACAGTGTTACATATTCGTTATGTCCAAACCAGTCTCGGCTCTCATCTTAGGTGGCAGCACACGTGAAGTGGGCGCTCGTCAGTCATTTTACTTGGATGGCTCAAAGAGTCGTGATTTCGGTCTCTCGCCTTTAGTGGAGCAAAGAATGAAATACAAATGGAGTTGCGACTCAAGCGAGGACAGTTCGAATAGCTACTGTAAACCACATATGGGAACAGGTTGGTAATGGTTTCCATAATTCATTTCCGGATATGCGAACTCTCTCTTTAACTTAATTTATTGCTGAACTCTTCATTATCTGAACCTCCATTTTAGGCAGCATCCTCCATGTACCAGCCGGGGTACTTAAGTTGGGCAACTCGTATACATTTAGCTTTCGAGTTAGCTCATATGTCAGCGTAAAGGAAGCAGATGTGGCAAAACAAGTCATTAAAGTTACAAATGAACCCACACATTATGTGTACATCGTATGTGTAAGGAATTGTGGAATGGGTACCTTTGCTGCGGACCGCAAGGTACATCTACGCATGCGCTGCGTCACTTGTACGGCAGAACCCACAATCACATGGGAAGTAAGTGGCGGCAGCAATGTACTTAAGAAAGCACATCGTATCGGCTTTACGCCACCGAACAGTGGCAGCGTCACAGTGGAAGCAACAGCAACCGGTGGAGGAAAGAGTGGAAAAGCTATCGTGGAGCTCAAGCATAATGCACCACCCACGGCGGGACAATGTAGAGTGGAACCCAATAATGGCGTAGAATATGAGACTGACTTCCATATAACATGCAGCGGGTTTGAGGATCCCAATGTGCCGATCTCTTATCAATACATAGCCGACACCTTCAGCTTCGATCGCACCAACGAACGATTAATGAATACCAGACTGCCGGCAACGAGTAGCATCAAAATTGTTGTTTGTGACTTTCTATTCGCCTGCACCGAAGCACAAGCGCCTGTGAGCGTATCCGCCATGCAAGTGCCACAAGATGAAGCGGCACTCAGGGCACTACTAGCGCAACCGAAAAATAATATCGCCAAACTGTTGTTAGATGGCGATGTCGAGCGCGCCATGGTGCTAACAGAAGTGTTGACACGTAACATGCGCACGCTGGCCATGGGTGAGATCATATTCTATCATTTGAGATGGCTCGACTTGGAGACGCTGCTGCGCATCGAGCAGTTAACAAAAATAACGAGAAATTTCTTAGCGCCTCTACAGCCGCTGGACAATAAACGGGTCACGCTTTTCACAAAATTCCTGCGTATGATCGCCAATGGGTTTTACTTTATTATTGTGGACAGGGAGTATCAAGAACTGCTGCCCGAACCCTATGAATTGCTCAACAATCAAGTAGTGGATATGATTGCTGAATTCTCCGCCAAGCTGGAGGATATGCCACCGGTCGTGCGCATCGAACCAGCGAACAGCGGTTCGGCAGATCGTCTCAATGAAAGTTATGCGCCACTGCCAGATTTCGACGAGACGGTGCTTACGCGTGTCGGGAATTGGTTGGATGTTATATTCGAAGTCTTTCGTTGTCTACACTTTGTGGGCATCACAAGCACAGTGATGCACGAGCCGACTGATGATCACTTTAAATTGGACAAACCGGGTGTTAAGTTGGACGTTTTCAGTATCGAGGGCACAAAAATGATGAATTTGGAAACTGCAAATCGTAAAATTGAAATAGTAATGCCTACGAAAATGCTTGCAGAACTCGAACAAATGCTGGATAGTGCACAGTTACACTTTCAAGTAGTGTCTTTCGAGCGCAATCCATTCTGGTGGTATCCCGATACGGAACCGCTCGACACAAGCATAGTCGCGTTTAGCGTTTACAGCAGCGCCGATCCTTTGAGGGAAGAGACAATACTCGAGAATCCAGTTGAGTTTCGCATGACATTAACCGAGAACACTGAGACACCGACAGTAAGCAGCAACATAGTTGAAGGTTATGTTAACGACTCACTTGATATGCCTATCTACCGCATTGAGTTGCCCGAGAACAGTGCCGCAATTGTCAAGTTCTCTGATCCCACCACACGCCTCTGTGTTAAATTAAATTTATGTACAAAACCGCGCAGTTATCAGGTGCGTAACTCCACCGAGATCGTGCCGGAGAAGAGTACATTTCATGTGGTGAACAATAAGAGTGGTAATGTCTGGGCTTACCTGGCTGTGATGGCCGCAGATGAAATCTCTTCCCGCAAGACATTTAAATTTGAGACTACCATGCTGAAGTGTCTCATGTGGGACTTCAAATTGCGTGATCCCGAATGGTCGACGGCTGGTTGTGTGCCCAAATTGAATTTAACCGATGCGGAGAATTTGACTTGCAGTTGTTATCATTTGTCGACGTTTGCGGGTAAGAAACATGGACAAACCGCGGCGGAAACTGACACCTCTCGTCAAGTGTTGACGCATCTACCCGTCAATGGTTATATGGTTTTGTTTTTCTTAGCGCTCTTGCCACTATTCGCTGCGCTCTTCTGGTGGGCTTACTACACGCTGCAACACCACAAGGGCGACTTAATCACATTGCTCGATCAGGAGGAGTGTTACATTGAGTATGGTTTAAATGTGCATATAAGCACCGGTGGCCATTGGCATGCGGGCACCACTGCCAATATCATTCTTAAGTTCGCTTTGCCGCAAGGTGCACGAAAATTCGTTATATACCAAAATCCGGCGAATCCGCATCTCATCCGCAACTCTACTTGTACACTCCGTTTACCGCTAAGCGGTGATGACTTGGTGCAGCCGCTACTGCTAAGCATACGCCGCGACAAATCCGGTCGTTATCCCAGCTGGTATTGTCGCAATATCGTCATTGAGGATTACGCCAATGAGGTTATGTGCATCTTCGAGGTGGAACAATGGATAACCACGAAACCGCTGGTTTTGGACGCCACAAATTTTCGCGAAGGCTCGCAGTCCTTCAAGCGCACCTTCCGCAGTACCCTTGAGAGTCTCTTTATCCAATGGTATTTGTTTCAGGCGCTCATTGGTCCCTGGAAATATGGTGAAATGCCCTTGAATCGTTTCGAACGTACTTGTATTTGGACTGTCAAGTTAGCCGTAGCCATTTGCATTGTCACCTGTTATATGGGACGTACGACTTTGGAGACATACGAGGAAGAGCGTGAAAAATACAAAAATATGGCCTATGATGCGTTTGAAATATTTTTTCTGTGTGTTGTTTCTTATATTGTTTGTTTTTTCGTTGAGTTGGCGCTTAAAGCTTTCATTCATCACGATGAAGTGAAGAATAAAGTAAATGATGAAAAGTTTTCGAAAGAAGAGTAATTTCGATGGGTGTTTTTATTTTATATTATTTTTAATTTGGAAAATAATTGTGTAATTATTTTTATTAAACTGTAGAACGCTTGTAGGTTGGTACAAAAAGAGCGACTCGAAGAGTCTTCATTTTGAAGAAGATTTTGTTGAAATAACGTTAGCTGTATTTTACAGTTACAGTATGTTAAGCGTGGTTTTACAACATACTTTTAGGCGCAGTGCAGAAGCGTCTACAGAATGTTAATTGTCTAACATTAATTCTATTAACATTCCTGCAATACTAAGGCGGTCCTTAGTAGCCCTTGTCTTACATAAATAACAATTTTGGGTTTTTTTGCTCAACATAGTCTATTTTTAGTACGATACCGCTAGCTCAGGGATGCTCCAATATCACTTTATAGAAGTTGGATCGACCCACGAACTCGGCACGTTTCATTAAACACCTTTCCAGCCGATTGGACAGTCTCCGGCTTCCTCGGAGCAAGCTCGCCGAGAGAAGTCCGCTGTTTCATCGATGGTCACACGGCCGCGCAGAAAAAACTTCGATTGTTGTCCCACAGTTGCGCTTTGTTGTCCGCAGTGACAGTGTTGTCCGCACGTGAGACCCATACGGTCTTTTGAGATACCTACTCCGTCAGATAACCTGCAAATTTCTATACAATTCGGCCTATACGAGATCGTGAACTTTTTCAGGTCCCTTCCAAAAATCAAAGAGACCACAGTTTTTGAATATACAAATATGAAACTTTATTAAAAAACATTTATCGGACTTTACATAAAAAGGAAAAACAAACTGATTAGATAAGTTTAAAGAATGAAAATAAGAATATAGCAGGAGTTGTGCTTTAAAGAACAGACTCGAGCATAAATAATAAAAGGCAGCAAAATAATCGATTACATGAAAATAAAAAATAAAAATTCGAAGAAAGTAAGAAAATAAGAAAAGAGAATAGTCCAAATCAAAACAAGTCTGCTGTTAGAAATCTCACAAGCCGTCGTAGTTAAGCGCTTGTGGGCAAACAGCAACTTTCGGTCGTCAACATGTTTGTTCGTTTTTGCTTGATTATTGTTGTTATTGTATTAGAAATACATGACTAATTAGTTGGACAAGCGCCTTGCCAGATATCGCCATGTATCATCTTCGGTGTAATGCGCACCGCCTTCTTGTTCACTTGCACATTGCGTATGCAACCCTTGAATGTTTTCTTCGTCTTCAAACCCGGCGCCTTATTGAAGGCAATATGACCGCCCAAGAAGAGCGGACGATTTGTCTTTGTCACCGTCGAACCCTCTGATCCCACACCCGGATGTGTGCTGACGTAATCCACCGCAATCGTAATGACGAATTTCGATTTTACCGCTTGCACATTACGCCAATTACCATCACAGTAACTACCGTTATCGGGTAATGTATAATTGGTAGTGACGATATTTTTAGAATCGGATTTCACGGTGAACACTAGACTGTTGTCGATCAACTCCAATATCATATAAGCATTTTTGCCATGCACAGAGAAGAGCAGACCGTCCGGTTCGCGTGCACGAAAATCGAAATTGATATTGAAATCAGAGCCGACGGTGAAGCGTTCGAAGAGCTTCACATAGCTCGCCTGCTTGCTAAAGAAGAAACCTTGTTCGATTTCTGTTGAACATGGCACCGTATGATATGGTTCCGGTTCCTTCTTCAGATTCATATCATTGAGACGTAATTCCTTCAGACAACCATTATAGAAGGGTTGATCGTCTAAGACATAGTCGATTCTGTCGAAAACTTCTGCCTCCCAGAGTTTTGGCACACCGCCAAGGAAGAGTGCCATGTTACGCACATGAGGCTCATAACTGTCATCCACCGTTTCAGTAACCGAACCTGCCTCGATTTGATCTATAAAGAGGCTTACAGTATGGTGTTTGCGTGTCACCTTAACGTTATGCCATTCATCGTCGTTCACTTCGGCTTTGCTGGTGACATTCACCACTTGCCCACCGATTTGTACTTGATGATGCAATTTACCATCCGCCAGATAGATTGCAATGTAGTCGGGTTGCTGTTTGATGCCCGCGTAGAAGAGCAAACCGACAGGGTAGGCAGTCTTGAAGTTCAGACTAATATCGTATTGTTTACGAAGTTTCGTGGGCGGCGCTATTTCTAGACGTTGTTCACGTAATGCGTAGTAACGATAACCAGCGTCTTCGTAATCAACATCGAAGTTGGGATTTGTTGGCAGTTTACAACGTGGATCTTCTGGCACATTTTGTGGCCGCAGTGGATGCACTGGACCGGCTATTTCCAACGCTTCCTCGGGTTTCGATTCGGGTTCGGGTTCGGGTTCGAGTTCTGGTATTGGCTTAACCTTCTCTTCCAATTCATTTTCTCGTTCACGCTCGCGTTCCCGTTCACGTTCTCTTTCTCGCTCTCTCTCGCGTTCAATTTCTCGTAGACGCTCTTCCTCTTGTTCTCTCTCTCGTTCTCGTTGACGTTCTTGCTCTCTCTCTTGTTCTCGTTGTCGCTCTTGTTCCAATTCTTGTTGTCGTTTAATTTCCTCTTCATCCACATTATCGAAACGCGACTCAATGACCGACGGTCGTTGTGTTGGCAGCTCTTTTGTTGTAATCACTACAGCTGGACGTGACGTCGTTGTGGTAGTAACAGGTGCCCTTGTGGGCGCTAACGGTACGGCAAAGTTACCCGGATACTCCGGCTCAGGCAATAACTCGTTTGAACCTTCTGGGTAGTATAACGGTACTGTTCCAACATCATAAGCTGTATGAGGCAAAAATTAGTTAGTTTTCTGTCAAGTCTATCAAATAAACTCAAATCTTACCTAAAATGTCTGTCGGACAGATATTGATATTTCCTTTGCGTTTCTCAGCGCTGTCGGCGAAGTTGACTATCTCACCATTGATAGTGACATCACTAATGCAGCCCACAAAGTACGCCAAGGTCGGTAGTGCATTGCGTACTGGTATATAATTGTCTGGTAAACCAGCAAAGAATATATCACCTGCTTGTATGTACAGACCTTGTGGTGTATAGGGTAAGCTGAAAAGAGAAGAAACAACAAACGTTCTTTTAATTGGTTCGGCTCGTGAAATGATATTTTTCATTCCGTCTTCAGTGGATCATCTTCAATTCATAACCCAAACGAATAAAACTGTCTTTTTGTTATTTCCTACACTCCACTTACCGCTTATCTTCCGTATCGTCTATAGACAAACGTAACTGATCGCCATCATGCTGCACGGTCACCACATGCTCATCACCATCGTTTAATCGTTTCGTATCCGACACAATTTCACCATCTATACTGCGCAGGGTTAAATATCCATCCTTCAGTGTGAGTCCAATATTCGCGCTCTGATCATGATTTGCTCCATAGAAGATCAGTGCATCACGTTGACGGGTCTTGAACTTCAGATTCACATTCAATTTATTATTGGACGTAAAATTGGCTTTACGCAAGAAACCATATTCGTTGGGTGGATATGACAGTACTGTAGAGAACTTCTTCGGACAGCCAGGTTTAACGCCATGCGCGTGCACATTATTACCCAAATCCACCTTAGTACCCGAAATCGACACCTCATCAATGCAGCCATCGAAGTTATGCTCAGTAACCACTGAATGATTACGTTTGCCGGGGAAACCACCAAAGAAGAGACGTTTAGGTATTGGATTGAATTCAGTGGGTCCAGTAGGTATATCTTCTTGTGCCAACATCATGTCGTCTACCTTCAATTGACCACGTCTGCCGTCACGTTCGGCTACTACACGATGCCATTGATCATCGTTGTAAAGATCTTGTGTACCCGTCGACATTACATGATCGCCCAGTTTATAACGGAAGAACACTAAACCGTTCACCAGTTCCACCGACATAAATTGATCATTGCGTCCATAGTAGAATAGCAAACCGTCTTTGGAATCTTTCGAGGCCTTGAAACTGAATTGTATGCTGGAACGTGCACGTAGATTATATGGCGCGGCTTTGAGTGCGACATAGCCATTACCGTTAAAACGATAACCGGTTGGTGGTATCTCTTCGGTTAACAATTTGTTACGCGGTTGTGCGCCTTGGTTGTTCTCCAAACCGAAAACGAAGTTCCACAAGCCAGCATGTTCATCACCAATACGCAGATCTTCAATTTCACCCTCAAAGGCGTTACTCTGTATGTCATGTGGTGGCGTGAAGTCAGCTGGTGGTGGCAGACCGCCAACGAACAAACGACTATTGCGATCAACATTGAAGACATTATTAGCGCCCAACAATGGCTGTTCCTTCTTATGATCCACCACTGTGCCATTTTCCAATTCTTCACGTATGATCAGTTTAGCATTAGAACCAGTGCGATCCACAACTACCTGATACCAATTGCCATCAGCTACGTATTTCTCATTTGTAATACGTTCAGGTCCATTACCCACATCCATGGTCAAAATTGGATAACCATTAACGATCTCCACAGCCATGAAGTCTTCATTGTCTTTATTGGCGGCGGGTGTGCTGCCAGCCGACGATGTTCTATTATGATTGCCCAAATACATTAGGAAACCATTTGGTTTCTCGGTCTTAAAGTATGCTGAAGCTTTAGTCTTGGTAGCCAAGAGTGGCGTGGTCTCGGGTGTTTTCAATTCCAAAACTGTGCCGGGCGAGAAGCGTACGCCCACTTTAATGTCATTGGCGATTTGGCGTGCGGTTTCAATTTGTCGTTTCAAATTCTCAATATCTTCACCCAACAACTGACCGGCCTCTTCGATATTTGCTTGCTCTTGTTCAATAATTTCCGCCAATTCATTCAACTTCGGTATGGTGTCTTCCGAGGTGTCCAATTGTGAGCGTGCTTGCGAGATATCTTTAGTCGTGGCGTCAATATCTCTTGAGATATTACGTGCCTTCTCCAGCTCTTTCGCGGTCTGTGCACCTACGGGACGCAATACATCGAGCACATCTTCAATTATGTTCAGCGCTTCGGTAGCATTCTGATTGGCATTATTCCAGAGATCGTGTTGTGTTTCAACCGGCAACTGATGCAGTGCAATATTAATCTCCTCCAAACGTTTCTCTGTGTTCTTATTCAAATTCGAGATATCTTCTACTTTCGTAGCGGAAACATTCAAGCGTGGCTCCAACTCACTTTGTACCTTATTCAAGGCACCACGTGCATTTTGTAACAGCTCACCGGAATCTTTGTCAGCGCGCCCAGCACGGTCCTCGATGCCATCTGTGATCTCTGTGGCATTGCCGGCCGCAAATTTGGCTTCTTTGGTGAATTTTTGTGCTGAAGAGACTGCATCTACAATGCCACTGTAAGCGGTAGCCGCCTTAATAGCCGGCTCAGCATTGGCTGTCATGTGCGCGTATTGGTCGGTGAGATCGTGTGCGCGTGCGCTCAATTCATCAGCACGTCGTACAGCCTGTGCAGCCAATTCAGTAACGTCGTTGTTCTCCTGCTCCATCTCCGGTAGATCGTCGTCGACATTTTTGTTAATAATCTTCAAATCTGAGAGTACACCGGAGAGTTGATTGAGTCGCTTGTCGATATCAATTAGCGCCAAGTCAATATTCACAAAGTATTTGCCGGCTTCCTCAATATGTTTGTCAGCCTCTTTTTGCTGATCGGAAACAGTATCAAATTTGGAATTTTCAAAGGCAGCTTTGTTCAAATTATTCAAGCGTTCTACTTCGATGGCATTCTCGGTAGCATTACCGCTCCAGTAGTAGAGATCTTCCAGTTTGTCGCTCAAGTCCCCAATATCACCCTTCAGCAAGGTCAGAGCATCATTTTGATTCTTAATTGGCGCCACAAGTATGTCCACCTCAGTGTAGAGTTCATTGGATTTATTCAACACTTGCTGAGTGGGTGTGGTATCGATTTTCGTCTCATTCAAATCTTTCAATATGCGCTGCGCCTCCTCTAGAGCGGCATCAATTTTTGTGCTAGCCGCTGTTTCTAGATTCTTTGAGAGCGCATCCACCGAATTTATAGCATCTTGTGCCTCCAAAGCGCTGGCTTTGGCCTTTTCACGCAATTCGGTTGCATTCACTATCAGTGCACTGGCAATGTGAGGACTTTCTAAAGCATTGCTCAAACTGAAGTTAACCTGTTTACCGTAAACCTTTGCGCCAGATTCTATCTCGGCAACCAAAGTGCGTGCCGGATCCAAATTGATGCGTTTCGGGTCAAGATTTTGCACTTCCGGTGCAATTTTATCGGCCAATTCATCGTAGTAGTTCAATTTTTGACTGGTGAAGAAGGCTAATGCTACTGATTGGAACTCTTCCACAACTGGATCAATTTGATAGCGCAGCCGATCGGTGACATCCAACAAAGCATCGTGGCATGAGTCACATTGGAAGCAACCTTCGTCCTTAACGAGCACCCAACGATGTGGACAAGCATCACAACGATCACCAATAACGCCCGGCAAGCATTCACATTGACCCGTAAACGGATTACAGCCGAAACCACGCGAGTAGCCCTGATTGCAGCGACATGGTTGACAACCTTCATTCGTATAATTCCAATGATCCACCGCACAGTGATCGCATTGACGACCCGTTACGCCTGGCTTGCAAATACATTTGCCAGTGTGTGCATCGCACTGCGTCGAATTGGATGCGACGCCACAGTCGCAAGCATGACAACCCAAACCGGAATCGTAGCCATAATGATCAGGCTTACACTGGTCACAACGATCACCGATCACATTGTTATTACAGTGACATTTACCCTCGTAGGGATCACACTCGAATGTGCCCAACTCCTCGCAATCACAACTTTGACAATTCTTCAAATTTATCGCATCACCATAAAAGCCGGGCTTGCAAAGATTACATGCCGCACCGGAGGTGTTATTCAAGCAAAGTAGGCACTCACCGGTTATAGTATCACACGAACCCGGTTCGGCGGGATTGATATTACCCGAACATTCGCAGGGTTTGCAATAATCACCAGCCTTTTCAGGTTCGCCATAGTAACCATTAGCACAAGCTTCACAACGTGGTCCAGTATAACCCGGTTTGCACTCACAATGAATCTCATCACCCGATTCGGAGATCTCACAGCTAGTTGCAAAGTTATTGCTCTCATACGGTAGTGGACAGGCGCAAATCATGCAATCGTGTGGTGAACCGTATGTCGCATTGCCATAGTAACCCTCCTGACAGAGCTCGCAGTGTTCGCCAGTCGTGGCATGTTGACAATCTTTGCAAATGCCCGTGGCACAATCGCATGCTTGTGTGTGACCGTTACACTCGCAGGGTATACAGTAACCGCCATAAGGACCGTTAGAGTCACGATAATAGCCCGGTGCACAATCTTCACAGGACAAACCAGTATAGCCGGGTGGACAGTTACAACGTTCCACGGGCAAGTATTGATACTCGCCCAAGTTATCCTCATCCTCATCGGCCAACGTCAAATACGTATCGGATAAATACGAAATAAATGTTTGCTCCCAGTAATTAGCGCGTATGAAAATCATCTTGAGATCACGCAAAGCCATCATAAAGTCAGCGCGTGTCACGGGTTTGCCATCGTGTGTTTGGAAATTGGACTCAACCATTTGTACACGATTCCTGAATGCTTGATTACTTGAAGGTTGCTCATAACTTTGGTGTACGAGTATATGATTCTTACTCAACAGTACTACATCGGGTGCGAGCAGTGGTTTGCCGGACAAACCGGTAGTGTAGTACAAAGAATAAGCGAGCTCACCACCGTAGGACGCAATATGACTATTTTGATTGAGTAGATAATCAAGTACGCCGAAATAGACAATTTCTTCCGCCTCAACATCATTGACTTCGTGGAAAGAGAAATCCGCCTTCAAAGTCGTCTCATTCACCATCAGCTCGTCTTGTGGTATATCCCAAATTTGGAAATCAATGGTGTTCTCACTAAAGTGCGCCGAATTCAAAGTGAAATTTTTCAGCAAACTCAAATTGTAACGTTTCAAGTAGGCGCTCTCACAACGTGACGTCCGCCCGAAACAGAAGCAAGACGTACAACCATCCGGATTGCTATCCTGCAAATTGTAGGTGCCCTCTTGACACTGATCACAGTCGCGGCCCACAACATTACTCTTACAGAAACAGCTACCATCAACTTTATCGCAAATTTCCGCCAGCGTACCAGCCGTGTTGCAAGTACAATGGTCACAACGTGGGAAATCGTAAAAACCATTCGAGCACGTATCACAAGCGCGACCCTCAATATGCTGACGACACTCGCACGAACCATTGAACATGTCACACTGTTGATTACCATTTGCAATACCCAAGTAATTGCAATTACATTCCTCACAACCGATTATCTGATGGAAACCATATGTATTGGGCACACACTTTTCGCACATCTCGCCCATCACGTTCGGCGGGCAAACGCACTCGCCTGTATTCGGTTCGCACATGGCTGTGCTGGGGCAGTCACAAGGCTTACATTCGGGGAAACCATAGAAACCGGTGCGGCAAGCATTACACTGACGACCGATCACATTCGGCTTGCACTGACACTGACCACCGAAGGGATGGCACTCGAAGCTGATGGAGCCCTCGTAGTCACAGTTGCAAGGCAAAGCGCCAATATTGTGCTCGGCTGTTAACGAGAATACAGCCTTCTTGCAGAAGTCGGTTGCGTTATGTGTGATGTGGAAGTGATCCTGACCACACTCCTTGATGAACTCTTTAGTCTGATCGAACAATTCTTCTACGAGCAGATCTTCATTGTACTGATTTATTGGCACGATTACCAAATAGTCAAGCCAGAATCCTTGTGGTCGTGTGTTCTGAAAGGTGAAGTATAAAGCAATATAAATTTACAAATCTAGATTGAAATGGTAATATTTACATACCGTTAGCGTAAATTTGAAGTCATCTTCAATATCGAACCACCAATCTTCGCCGTTGGGATGTATAACACCGCGACAACCCGAACTGGATGGGCAATGGCTAATATCGAATTTATCGCTGTACTCATTTTTGGCAGTGGTGAGCGTGTAGAGTACATTGTATTTTGGATGATGCGGCTGATAGTACTTTACCAAAATGACGTAGCGTCCGGGTTCGCCTACCTTTGATCTACAAATTAAAAAAATGTTTAATATAGCACTTTGAAAATAAGTTGGTTTTACAGCAGAGAGCACGAATTATACTCTAAATATGTTTTGAAGCTCTCACTAATATTTATTTACTCACTCAACAACAATGGTGCTTGTACTGTCTTTATTATCCAAATACACCAATTTGACACGTTCATCCAGCGCCGCATATGGTGGCTTATTCTCGGCAATGCGATCTTCATGATCGGTTTCGAATTCAATTTTCTTCGAATCGGGTACGGAACGGAATTTCGGTGCGGCACATTGATTGTTGTGTGTAACACAAACCGGACTTGGTTCGATGTAATCAATGGACCACTTATCAACCGGTATAGCGGTAACAGAGATTATCGCAACTCTGCCATTTTCATCATAATCAGTCTGGAATTGAATAGAAAATTATTAATATATTTCTAATCTTATGGAATCAGTCTTGGAATTAATGGGAGCTTACCATAACAATCGCGGGCTTTTCATCGTCCTTTGAGATGTAGAACGCCATCTCGCGACTATATTCATCGATTATTGGCGTACGGCAAACCATCGAGTAGAGACAGGGATACAAAGTAGTTGTGCCATAATCCTCCTCATTGTTGCCCAAGCGCAATTTGACGAAGTAAGGTTCGGGGAAATCGCGTGTGCTCACATAATCGATAACAAATATATAACGTCCACTATGCGGTACATCGACTATGTAGTTGAGTTGACGTTGTGTCTCGCTGATGACGGGAATATCGCCGACATGGCCAATAATCGCCAAATGCTCGGGATCGTCATAAATTTCGGTTGGATTGTTGGGTTTATTATTCGCGTCCATGATAAATGGTGTTGTACAAGGCTGGAAGCTAGAAAAGGCAATACATTTCGGCATAAGTAAATTTTTAAATTTTAGACAATCCTTTCTATTGACTCACTCATTGACCGAAGCATATTTATAATGACGACAAAGCTCCATATTGCCCAATTCGCAAGGGTTCGTAATTTTGCGCGTTAAAATCGAAGCTTCATAGTAGGCTGCTGGCAGTAGGACGAAATAATCGAGCATAACATTCTTATTCGCCTTTGTTGTAAAGGTATAACGGGAGCCGGGATCCAAAACAACCGGTGAAGGCTTATTGCCTTTCACGCCAGAGACTGTCACAAACTGCGGAGACGTCGTTGGACGCAAGAGCACTTTCACGCTAAAATATGTGGTATAATTAGAAATACAACAAGGCGTTAAGAATATCTTAAGATTTTACACACCTCTGGTCCACTTCGAGTGGATTCTCCGATTGTATGAGTATGCTAGCCGTGACATTGAATGGATTCTGATTCACATAACGTATAACAATGCGATAGAGCGAAGATTTCTTCACCATAAACTCATTGCGCACTTCATTTTGTATATCATTAAAGACGGCATAACCTTTGCTGCTGAAACCGGGGAATACATTTTCGTCATATTGATAGCGTACTTGCGCGCCCGAAGGTTGTTCGCCATCCTCATATTCATATTGGAATTGATGTAAGGTGGGGAAGTAGTGTGTTGTTAATGGTTGTGTACAACCGCGACCCGTTACACGTGGATGACATTTACACAGACCCGAGGCCTTGTCACACTCGTTATTCTCCGAACCGCCTACATCGCAACTACAATCCTTACAACCGAATAGCGACGAGCCATCCAAATCATAAGTACCATCTTTACATTCCTTGCAAGTGCGTCCCTGTGTATGTGGTTTACATGTACATTGACCCGTCTTTGACAGACAAGTATCCAACGCCGCAATCGTACCATCGGTCCAACAGTCGCAAACTTCACAACCATCCGGATTGCTGATATTCAAATTCCAATAGAGCGGTTTGCATTCGTTACAAATGCGACCCATTACGCGTTCCTTACACTGACACAACTCACCGACCGGCACCGAACCACATCCGGCAAACTTGTCAATAACACCAGCCGGATCACAATTACAATCCTCACAACTGGGGAAGTTGTAGAAACCCTCTTTGCAAGAGTCACACAATTTACCACCAAAGTTCGGGTAACACGAACATTGACCATCCGCATTACAGGTGACACCCTCCGAACCGTGAACATCGCAGTTGCAAGCTGTATGCAAAAGAGTTAGAAGTTAATCATATTCCAAGTTGTGTTCAGCGCATCCCAAAAAGACTTACGTAAGCACTCCGGATAGCTGTAGTAACCGGCGCTGCAAAGCGTACATTGTTTGCCAGCAAAGTTGAGTAGACAGTTACATTTGCCTGTGTTGTCACAGGTTATGGCCGTGCTGCCTTGTGTGGAACAGTTGCAAGGCTTGCAAGCTGGATAGTCATAGTAGCCAGGGAGACACATGTCACAACGTGGTCCACCGAATCCTTCACGGCAGATACATTGACCCGACTCCTTATTACAGATTTCCGATTCTGTGCCTTGTATGTCGCAATCACAATCTAAGGTAGTGAGAGGAGAGAGAGAAGAAAATTTAAAATTACACTCATTTAAGAAATTTTTGACACTCAGTAGTTGAAAGAGTCTACGATTCCGCTTTCTATGATGCCTTTAGCTGAAATTCTACAGAAAAACACAAAGTCATTCAATACTTACATTGACACTTGGGGTAATTGTAGTAACCGTCCTTGCAATGCTCGCAACGTTCTCCGCCAAAGCTGCTCAGACACTTGCACTGGCCACTTTCCACATCGCAGTCATTACTGATCGAGCCGATCTTGTTGCACTGACAAGCTAAGAATTAAAATCATTCGTGAGACTTAAGTCAATTTGCTGATATCAATCAGAAGAAGAAACCTTACCTTTGCATTCTGGGAAGGCGTAGAAACCCTCAGCGCACTGCTTACAATAATGGCCGGCAAAATTGATCTTGCACGGACATTCGCCATTGATGGCCTCGCAGTGATAGCCGTCGGTACCATTCAAGTTGCACTCGCACTCACGACAGTTCGGATAGCCGTAGTAACCATAGGCGCAGGAGTCACAGTTTGGTGGTTGGAAAGCCTTGCGGCACTCACAGCGTCCGGTACCCTCCTCGCAGTGACCAGTAGAGAAGACGTCATCGCAGTTGCAAGCTGCAATTAAAAAATAATTTATAAAAATTTTATCCAAAATATAAGTGTTCCCTACTTACGTTGACACACGTCGGTCTCATTCCAGGATTTGCCGAAAGGACGATAGAATTTGCCCTTACACTTGTTGCAGTTAATGCCCTCCGTATTGTGTTGACAATTTTTACAAACGCCACCGCCATCGTAGCGTCCATGAATATCCAGTGATAAGCCCTTGCGGTCGATCTCCTCATCGTAATCGCATTCGTTCGTGTGACCGTGACAATTGCAAGCTGCAATAAAAGTTGCAAACATAAATTCTATTACTCCCATATTTCACTCATCACAACTTACGTTCGCATTCGAAGGGACGTGCGTTGGTGTTTTGACGCCATTTCTTCTGTTCGAAGCCCGGACAACATTCGTTACACTGTATGCCGCAAGTGTGATGCTGACAGCGACACGCCAAAATACGCACTGGACTCTTTGGATCTTTCACATCGCAAGTGTCTGCATGTCCATTACACATACAACGACCACCAATCGAGATATCCTTGATGGAGTAGAAGTAACGACGTGTAACTGTCGGATCTTGTCGAGCTACGGACATCAAGTGACCGAGTAAATTCTTCGTACGTAACAAACGTATGCGCACATTGGTGGCACGTGTCCACTCTTGCAACACGGTTGAGTTGAAATAGTTCGAGGCCGAGGGACGATCGTTCAGCAACATAACTGGTATTTCACCATTCTCCAGTGGCACAATACGTGAGAATTCTGTTGAGCAGATGACATCGTCATCACGTGTGATTGGCTTGTAGGAGTCCTTGCCGAAATAGGTGATACAATCGTGCACGGAGTCGGAGAAATGCATCCATGGTGTCCATGATTTACCGTAATCGGTCGATTTCTCCAGTGTCCATAGCCCAGGACGTGGCGAGTTACCCATACGAATGAAGAGATAAGCGACATGGAATTCCTGTGGACGAGTGTTAAATTAAATTCAGAATTGATGGGTTGAAATATGTGAAAATTTGTGTATATTTGTGATCATATCCCATGGCAAACAAATAGTAGAGATTGTTGCAATTAAATAAGATCGTCATATTGCATACTTCTGGGCGAATTTTGTTCATGTTGTGCGCTACGTTCGGTAGAGTTTGAACCAACTTTGAAAAGAGTTTATAGTGAAAATCAAGAAGAGGAGAAGACCCTATTCCAAACATAATATCAGTTGGCTTTATGAACTTAGTCCACCTTCGCATCGAAAGAATACTCCAAATATAAACGATTCCCAATTTATTCAATAAATTTATATTTTTTTTTTCTGGAAGTATATGTTATATGCTACTCATACAGATACGAATGAGGATGTTCATGGGCAAAAACAAAAAATATTATTTCGAAAAAAAGCCATTCCATATTGATTTATTATTTTTGGTTTTTGCTATTTTTGTGTTTCCTTTTGTTTGATTTTTTGTTCGTATGTCCATCAATTTAAATTGTCTAAATTAATTTGCAGTCAACCAAATAAACAGTGAATAATACACTTGTTTTTTCTACAGCCCAATAGAGAAAACTTGTATAAAGAAAGGACTATTTCGTAACTAGTTACTGATTTCTCAAGAGAATACATTTTCCCAGCTATTAATTACACCGGTCAACAAAAAAAAATATTTTTTTTTGGGTGTCTGTTCTCATGCTTGGATTCAATCCACAATCCAAAAAAAATAAATGGTGGACTTTTTCAGTTCAAGAGACCTCAAGATAATGCTCATTTTCTCCAGTGAATATTCATGAAGACATAATATTCGAGATTGAAGATTTTTTGAAGAATAAGACAAATCGTACGTCATAAATGCTATCGCTATAAATACTGTATCATCCTCGATGATAAGTATGCTCAATAATAAAATCGATTTTTTCCAAAAATATTTATTTTCTTTGAAATGCCATGAACCTTTCAGCCTGCCTAGTATCTTCGTGGAAATCTACAAATACAAAATTAGCATCTGCACAACAGATGCTATGTATGACCAAGTGGCCGATATTTGCATGTGGTGAATAATGTGGATTAGATAGTCTTTTGAAATGTATGTACAAACTTATGCAAAATTAAAAAGTAACAGTAAAACATGCGGTAGCTTTTACAGCAAATAAGCGAAACTTGCCAAGACAAACATTAACAACTAGGTGTGAGTACAAAATTTTAGACTAAGAAAATATGCAGGAAAATGGAAAAAAATAATATAGAGCAAAATTCGCATATAAAGACCACAAGCTAACAAATGTACACCATTAAATACAGAATGGCTGAGATATAAAATAAAGTAAACAAAAATTTCTTACCGGAAATTACGAAAAAACAAAAAGAAAAATATCGTTGTATCTATTTATCTCATTAAAGTGATATTGCGAAGGTTTTTTCAATGGTACCAAGTTTCGTTTTACAAATAAAAAAATAAAAGTTTGTAATTTTAGAATTAATAATTATTTATATTCGCATACCTTGACAATAGAATTTACTAGTATAATAAGGCATGAATAGTATAATTTTTTTTTTAGCGAAAAAGGAGTTTCTCTCTCAAAACGATAAATGTTAGAAGTTAGAATGTTAGAAATGTTAAAGTGATTTTTTTGCTTTTAAAATTTTTCATAACTACTGCCACCCAGTTTCAGTTTGAGCATACAATCGTGTACCTTGAACTAGAAAACTGCAATGACTTCATTTCAATTTATGCAAATCTAACATTTGCATTGCAGTCACGTAGCATGTTTACATATGGATTCATCCACATATGCTCATGTTCGTTAATTTCTATTTTTACATACGAGTACATATGTACACACACATATACGGAGAGTAACCAAATATTCTAGTGATTTTTCTAAATATTTCTTGCGGTATGTATATTTGAGCGCCAAATAAGCTTAACGCACTCGAATAACGTACACAATTAATTTTACTAAACAAATAATTATTGTCTGCTGTACGCATACAATTCAATTTTAGCAGCAAACGCTTGAACGGCAGTATGAAATTAAGAATTCACAAATGCTGAGAACGCCGATGAGATCACTGGCACACTCCAGACGAACAGTGACACTATAAGCAATATCGATCCAGCTACTCAACACCAAAAACAATAATAACTTAGAGAATGTGAGCAATGAAGCTAATAAAAATTGCATATAAAGGGTGTGACTTTTGGTGCATAGAAGAAACTTTTTTTTTGTTTTTTTTTTTTGTTCACAGATTGGTTTTAAGTTAAGAATCTTATGTGGAAATTCATATTTAGTGATTATTATTATTTTGGGAATGTAAGATAATTTTTTTATAAAAACTAAAATATTAGATTTTTTATGTGATGGTGGTTTGATGATAAAGTAAGACTATAAGATTCTTTTCAGCTTAAATTATTTTATAAGTAAAAAATAATTTATATACAAACCAATAAGTTTGAAAAAAATATTTTTTTTTTAAATAAAATAATTTACAACCTCCTAAAAAAGCACCCTTTACCCTATGTAAATATAGACATATACAAATTTATATGCAAAATAAACAAATTTGAAGAATTATATGAAGCATGAGCAATCAGCATAATACATATATATAATTTACGAAACACACATATGTATGTACATATGTACATAGCCAGCTACATTAACTGTAAATATGTATGTACATAGATGTATTGCAATTCGTTTCGAACTTGTTGTGGAAAGCATTTTTAATGCTGAAAGCCACTTTAACGCTCTGTAAGCATATTTCACATATCCGATTGCAAAAAAAAAAATTGTCGATTAGTGTACAAAAACAAACAAAAAATTAAAAAAGGTCCAAAAATAAACACGCTTTCAGGCAATTGAGCTGAGCGCATTATTATTTTTTTTTTCATTTTTTGCAGCAATTAAAATGAGCTAAAAAAAAAACATTTAGTTCGTTAATTCTTCGTTTGATCTGGTCGCTGGTTTGTAATTAAAACCGTTGCATGAGATAAGCGCTGCTGCTGCAGGCTTGCAGCGGATGTGTAGCCAACACATATCCATATTCATATGTTGATATGCCACACCAGCCTATCTGAGAACATGTTTACACTTATGAGTAAGTGCATAATTGTTGCTGTGAGTATGTATGTGTGTGTGTGTGTGTTTCCGCACTTCAATGTTAATAACTGCTTGTGTTGGCGTTAAAAATTACTTTATATCATCAAGATTGCTATCTTGTTGCAGTTTAACGCGTCTGTGGCATACCACATGATCAATGTTGTGTCTAGTTGGTATGCATAAATATTTGCTTATGAAGGCATGTAATCGTCTTTATTTCGTATGTGATGGATTTTCATGCATACCCAATTGGAAAAATTTAGTCAAAATTTTAACACTCTTATCAGCTCTGTCTTTGTATAGTAATAAGAGTAGAACCATTGTCTATGTTTTCAGCATAAATTCTACAGCTCTATTTCAAAAAACTGTTAAAAATGTATTTATAGTGCTGATATCCTCAGACCTGGGAAATTTCAATCTTTAATTTTGTTACTGAATACTTTTTGTTAGACAATGAGACTATCCAGAATGCTTAGAAAGTATTTTTTGTTAAATTTCTCATATGTGATACGGATTTCTAACTGGGTATGTGAAAGATTCTTAAACTCTACACTATGATACATAAAATATGATTTTTTATGACTTTGTTAGACAAAAAATTCGAAGAAGCCATATAGGATTACAAAGATTGTTGCTCATTAGCATGGGGCGATAAATATAAAAGTAAGAGCATTTGAATAATTCATTTGATGATGGCAGAGATAATATGAACAAAAGAATAAAGATCATAAATAAGATGTTTTTGACTGCATTTTGGAGAAAATCTGAAATAAGACTCGCCAGATTTGCCACCCACTGACCTTTTTTTGTACCCGAAATTAAAATATCCGAGATATGAACTCTAGCTATAATGTTAAACAAATTCTGGAACATACATATTCGGATAGGTTTCAGAACAAGTAATGGGTCTTATTACAATTTATTATATGGCAGGAATCTGTGGCTGGCGCTTCAGTCGCACTAAATTATAAAAAAAGCTGCTGCGTATTTTTGTTTCATAGTGTATTTATTTACTTAGCTGAGGACTTAAAGCGACTTAAATTAAAACACACAACTGTACATACAAAAAAATTTCATAAATTTTGCATGGCGACAATGTCCAAGCTCGCAAGACCTCGCGATAACGGACAAACACATGTTCATTCTCTTATGCATTGGTGTTCATAAGCGTCTAAATGTTCAAATTGTGATGTTTATGAAAGCATAAACCATAAATAGCAATCATAAATGCTCGTTTAAGTCATAAATGTCTACATACATATATTTATGTAAATGTGTGTGTATTTCAGAAATGTTGTCTAGAAGGGATATCCGTTATTTCGCCATTTTTCAAATGATAAGCAAACTCGCATACTCATACATACTTCTGTAAATATGTAGAAAAAAGCATTTGGGTAAAATAGTCTTGGACTTTGCAATTTTTATTATACTCTCGCAACAAAGTTGCTGAGAGAGTATTATAGTTTTGTTCACATAACGGTTGGTTGTAAGTCATAAAACTAAACGAGTTAGATATAGGGTTATATATATCAAAATGATCAGGGTGACGAGTAAAGTTCAAATCCGGATGTCTGTCTGTCCGTCCGTGCAAGCTGTAACTTGAGTAAAAATTGAGATATCTTGATGAAACTTGGAAGACAACAAGAGATATCTTGATACAAAGGTTATGTTGAAAACTACTAAAAATGCTATAATTCAGTAAGAGAAAACACTAGATACCTTGAATTTTATTTACAAAGAAGTCACGAAAGAGCTGCACTCAAATTGGTATACAAAATTTTAAATGGATGTGGCTCCGCCCACTTATGGGCGACGAAACTACTCGACCAATATCAATGAAATTTGGTTTGTAATTTTTTCCATGCATCAAATGATATGTTGTGAAAATAGGCCAAATCGATTCACAACCACGCCTACTTCCCATATACCAGATCGTTGAAGTCGATCTGAATAGTTTACTTTACAATATATAAAGTTAGTACTAGTGACTATATCGGTACAGAACTTTGCAAAATTACTGTATTTGAAAAGTGGCATCGCCCTTTGAAAAATCGCCGAAATCGGTCCATAAGTTTTCAAGGCCCCATATATCTAACATGAGGACCTCAGTGCTCCTAATCATTTTTTTTTACCGAAAATATAGTCAAAGGGCATATTTTTCTTCTAATAATTTGTATCCGTGCCAAAAATGGGTGAAATCGATTAACCGGGTAGTCGGAAATGTGCGGTTAATCGAATAGTCGATAACTTACGACTATCCGGATACTGCAAACCGAATATTATTATTCGAACACCAAGAGCTCTAATATACTATATAAATATACTCAATAAACATAAAGAAAAAATCTGAGTTCAAAGAAAATCCTTTGAGGAGTAACGAACAACGAATAATTTTTATGAGTAGATGATCTACGAGGTGTCTAATGTTATTTCGATGAGAAAGCGTGGAGTTTCAGACTGATTCAAGCCATTTATATACATAATAACCTGAGTCAATTTACGAACATATATGCTTAGCCAACAACTTTATTTGGATTTCGTTGAGAATCTTCGCGCTTTTGTCAAAAGAATAACGTTTCATATATTTAAATATGATCCCTAAATGAAATATGACCTTTTGAGTTAAGTTTTCAAAAAAAAATATTTATATTGAAGAAAATCTTCGTAAAGTGATATTTTTCTTAACTGCTTTAAAATTACACTGCAGTGTATAGGATGTGCCAATGAAACAACAACGAAACTTGTGTGCCACTATTTCCGTTTTCAAGCGATAAGAGTGGCTACTAACGGAAAATATATGCACATATATATGTATATATGGGAATATGAAATGAATATACTCAATACTATACTTTTCAAATGAATGAAAATTAAAACTAAAATTTATTTACTGCAAAATGTCCAATCTATTAAAATCTTAAGACAGCTTTTTTTGAGTATTTTGAATCAGAAATCAAATATAAAATTTGAATATCTCATATTGTATGAAACCAAGCCACATTTGTCTAATCCAAAACAGAACTTGTCACTCAGCATAAACTATTGACCTCTTCCGAAACAAGAACTAGCTGATAAGCTTTATGTTTAATGGCCTACAATGAGTTCAGCTCATAATCACATAAAGGCACCCATTCTCAAATACACATAACAGTATGTGAGTTTGAAAGTTGAAATATGTATTTTATTGCTTATCAACTGGCACTTCCTTTGACTGAAAACCACTCGACTTAAGCGAACTTATAAGACTTCATTTAAACAACATTTGTATGATTAGGAAGAGTAAATAGGACAGATTAAAATGCGGCATACACAATGCTTTAACAGAACGCAAAACACAAAGTAAGCAAGCATACGCACTTACTAGTGGATGGATACTTTAGTTTCGATGTTAGAGGCCTGTAGGGAAAATATTGAAGGAAATTATTTTGTTTGGTTTATGGGAAGATCAGAAAGAGGATTTTAATTGTGGTAGTTTTAAGAATAATGAATTCTACAAATTTTTTCTGGAAATGGTGTTAGAGACAGCTCATATTTTTTCGTTATTTATTAATGACATTCATATAAAGACGAATCTCAATGAGAGTGAAATCGAGTACAATGCTTTAAATAGTTTTGTTTAAACACACACTATTTTTTCCATATTTTTGGACTTTTAATCCATTAAAAAACTAAATCAAAAGTAACAAAGTTCCCCTTATTGTGGATAACTGAGAAAGCATCGAAGAACATTTTGATATATCAAGAAGCAACTTTTGAATGAATATTAAATATGTAGGAAGGAACTAAACTGAGTTTCCACTTCAAAAACTCATTTTTATTCTACCAATATGTTTAATTTGTATCTCAATCCTCTATCTACAGCCATATTATAGACCGATCCACAGCCTAAATTTCCTACAGGGTCTCTTCACGAGTAAGTTCAGTAAAGATTGTGGCAAATAACAAAGTCGAAGCAAACATTACGGAAATGCGTTAGTGTGTGTAAGCATGTACGCTTATCACAATCTAGTGGAGATCGCAGCACAATGAACTTATTTAATGTAGTGCTACATTTCTTAAGGAAACAAATATTTTTTAAAATATTGAAATGAAATAAAAATGTGATTTGGAGCGAAATTTTCGGCTTTAACTAACCCGTAGTGATAACCTCTATAGTTAAATTTAGTACCAAAAATATTTTAATTCTCAAATAAAGAACTACTTGTGGACACCAAACTGTAAGCAATTTATGAAAGCAAATGCGGCGCTGTTACTTTCTGCAGTAATTAAAGCGTTTTTTACACAAATTTTGCTTTCTCAGCAGGTTTTCACCAGAAAATATATACCAAGAAAATATATACACAAGTACATTTCTGTATAAGTTTGTATACACAATATCTCCAAGATGCACCTTCAAATCAAGTTACTGCGTATCTTGTGACAGTCTGACATTTAATCACCGACCAGAACAGGCCACAACAGACCGGTAAATATGCGGACCAGCGCGCAAGTTAACGGAAATTCGATGCGTCTGTGGCGAGATGTTAGGCATTTTGTTGCCTACGCTTCTCACACTTTAACTCTTTCTACAAGATTTCGCTTAATATGCATTTATTTTGACTCGCCTTCGCTTTTTTGTGGTCCTTTAGAAGTTGTCTGCTTTGAAGTTGACGTTAATAAAATAAGAAAATCAAAATAAAGTAAATAAAAATGGAAAAAGGTCAACCCAAAGCAGAACCAGAAACTGGACTAATTTTTATGACCCAACTATACGGGTTGCTACAACGCGACGTGCCACATGCGTAGCACATATGGACAGTAAGACTGCCAGACAAAAGTGTGTGCCTGCCTCAGCATTTAGCCACCACATATTCCACATTCTTAAGCGGCGTACTGTGGCTTTTTATATTTTGGCTGCTGCCTTGCAACACGCTGCATCTTCTCCTTATTCCCTAAAACTTGTATTTGTTGTTTTGATTTTATCGTGAGTGATCTTTTTTTTTTGTACTGTCGATTTGTCAGTTCGTCGCGTGCGTGATTGTGCATTTTAAATGAGCAGCATGTTTCAGTTTTTTCTCACTATTTAAGAAAATATTTCAATTTTTATTTTTTGTGTTGCATTGCTCATTCTCCGCCACAATGTGGTTTTGTTGTTGCCACCAATATATGCTTTATTTACAATGTATGTTTTCCTCGAAGCACTTACCTGTCCGAAATCGATGGTCAGATTAACCTCATTGTATTTCATGCCGCGGGAGAGTGGCGGACTCTGCCACCAAGCCTCAGTGCCGTCAATAGCATATTCGGCAGCGTGGTTCCTTTCGGGTATACTGGGATCACAATAGTCGCAGACCTGCAAGAGGTGATGAAATATATAATATATTATTTATAAAGTGAAATATAATTTTGAAATTCTTAATAAGTTTCTATATAAATAGATAGAAATAAAGTCATATTCTAAGATTTCTTCTTTCGAAACCTAAAAAAACGGAGCTCCGATATAGTTAGTAGTAGGAACAAGGAAATAGGAAATATTATAATATCCGTATTTTTGAAATCTGAAATCTGCTTCGATATTTAATTTTAGCTTCTCTTTTTGAATTTAGAATTATTCTAATATTTTCTAATTTCTATATGTTTTAAATTTGAAAATCGCGTTTAAATTTGTATTTTAGTTTCTTTTTCGAATTTCCAAAATTTTTCCAATTCGAAATTGTGTTCGATATATTCTATTTTCTAAATATTTTAAATTTGAAAACTGCTTCAAAGTAGGATTTTAGCTCCTTTTCTTGATTTCGAAAATTTTTCGAAATCGAAATTTTTGTTCGAATTCAATTTTTTAATTTTTTCAGCTTCAAAAACGAATTAAATCATTGTATTAATTAAATCATTTTATTATTTAGATTTTTTTACCGTCTGTGAACTATATTAACTCTAAGTAATTTTTTCCAGCAGATGTGCACAAGATACACAAAATATTCTATATTCCAGCCAAAAATAGCCCGAAAATAATTTTTGAGTCGAACACATGTTGCTAATATGTGTGTTTGATATTTGTTCTACTATTTTTTCGACTTTTCATATACTCGAGCACATATGTTTGCTGACAGTAAATGACTTAGACAAACAAAAGCGCAAAATTAAATTTGCTTAGCCATTAGATCAGCATCAAGTAAGATAAAAAATATTAAATCAACAAAAAATGCGCTCATCAAGATAAACAACAGCCAATTAAGTTTTTGTATGAACGCTAAGTTTGAATATGTTAGCCTCAAGTAAGAAAAATTAAAAAAAATTTTTTTTTCGAAAAATAAAAAAAATATTATTTTTACTAAAATGATTAAATTTAAATTTTTTTCAATAAAATTATATTACTTTTTTAAATATTTATCTTCGAAAAAATAGTATTTTTAGGTAATTTATAAATTTTTTAATTTAAATTATTATTTAATAACACCCTATATTCCTAAGAAACATCAATAACACCGACTTCCGGTCTAAAAATTCTACACACACATGTACATATACATACATGCGAACAGTTAAATCACACAAAACTGAGCTATAAATCACTATAATTATTGTTCGCTCTTCTCATCTCACTCATCCTTACCTGTCCTTGAATAACCGAATAATCGATGTGATCATTCTCCGTATTAGCGCCCACCAATTTACAATACAATTCCGGTCCATCGGTGCCCACACCGCATGTGGCCGACGCGTAAACCTGACGTCCTGTGGCCAAATTGAAGTACGGTGGTGTTAGTTCGGCCAACACCAGACTGCCACAGCAAGCGATGAGCAGTACACTGAAAAGTGCCACACCCACGCTGCCGCCGCTACGCCACCATTGTGGCTGCGCCATATTACAGTTCAGTGTTTATTCGTTTTATTGTTGTAATAATTAATCCTTTCGGTGCACCCACACACACACACAAACACCGCTAAGCGGAAGTCCTTGCTTTAATGCGCTCACTAAGCTGTTTTCCGTCTCTCTCACCCTCATGCAATTTCACTTTTAACACATTTTTATGGCACAATTTTTATTTTTTTTCACTTTTCACTGTTTTTTTTTCTATTTTTTCACTTTTCACTTTTATTTATTGGAGCTCATCCATTTATCCAACCGTCTGGATGGCCCTTCCGCGAGCAACTGAATTCGAATTTGAAAAATTTTTTCCTTCTGACTTCGGTGTGAAGTCAATCGGCGACGGTCGCACGATCGTCTTGATCGTTACGCTTATATGAATGGGTATGTGTGTGTGTATGTACGTGTGAATTGCTTATTTTTATCTGTGTGTGTGTTTGTGTGTGTATGTGTCGGCTTGTGCGTGCAGCATGTATGCTTATCGGCAATCTCAGCTGTTTATGACTGGCAACGGACAGCGCTCACGCATGCATTGCTGCAACACGCAACAAGTATTCGACTGATTGCGGGAGAGGAAGAGTTTGGAAGTCAAGTTGTTAATGCTGCATGAAAAAAACTGTGTTGCTGATAAGAGCTGCTTGATTTGATGACTTTACTTGACTTTGTGTTGCATGTAGTTAATGTATATGTTTGTATGTGTGTAATTATGTATGTTTGAAGAAAAAATAATACTTTTATGTGTGTACAATAAATCTTTTCTAACTTTTACTATGTACAATGTATGTATGTATGTGGGTTTGTAAAGATAGCATAATATTTATTTATAGTAATTGCGATAAGCGAGAGTATTAAAGATATTTACTAATATAAATAATTTTTTTTAATAAATATATATTTTTATTGTATAATATAAATGTTCTCATTTTGATTACATTTTGGATTGAAAAATTGTTTGCTATTTTTTAAATTCTTTTATTTTTTATTTTTTTATTTTATAAATTATTTGTACAATACTTAATATTCTACAAATAAATATCTAGCAGCACTGGCAGCAGAGGCCTTCGGCTGTAAATTCTTTTAAAACAATCAAGAATATATAATGTAGTCTATTAGATAATAAACTATATACTTACATATATTATACGTTATTTACTTAACAGAAAATTTTTTTTCAATCTTGGGATTCAGATATAGACCAGGAAAAGTTATATACATTTAATATAAATAAATATCTTAATAATAAAATGTTATAAAAATAATTTCAAAAGTTGAAAAAACTGAAATTAAATATTTTTGACATTTTTTAATAATTATTAACCAAATTTAGCGCGATAGTGTAATTAAAGAAATTGTATTATGTTCATTAAATTTTTTAAAATTAAAAATTATCATTTAAAAATCATGTTTTTTTTTTAAACAGACAAAAACTTTTCCCAAAAATTCTTGAAAATCATTTTTTCATTTTTGTTTCTTAATTCAAATTAAATATATAAATAAATAAAAAAATATATTGTAACCAAATCACATGGTATTATAATAATACTAAAATTTAAAATACAGTCAAAAAACTTAATTTTTTTCATTTTTTTCGTACACCATTTCATTGCCTCAATTATTCAACGCCTCAAATAAAATAGTGATAGCATTTTCTGACATTCGTTCATTAGCGCTGCTTGTTTGTATACCGGCACTACATATACATACATATCTATTCTAAAAACACACTAACATACATATACAAATGTGCTTTTGTTGTTTTGTTTATTTCTCCCATTCGTTATTGTAGAAAGTGTAAGCGTAACATGATTGCATTGAGAGTAATACTCTCACACACTCAATCGCAAATTTTTATACTCTGCTCTCAGTCATATTTAACACAAAAACACTTCTGTCCATTCATAAAAGATTCCAGCGAAACTCCAGCCGGCCGGCAAGGAACGTTGTGATAAATGGAATAAAACAATAAACAAATTGTATTGGTGTTAAAGTGCTACTACTGTTGTTTGTAGTATTGGATATGTCTTTTAGTCTTTTATATGAATATACAGAATAGACTTATAGAATAGGAGATAAAAAACATTTCAATCGTTCATTTTTACTTTAATAAGAATTATGCGTATTTTTAATTCAGTTTTTTTTTTTAATTTAATTCGACAAAGTTGAAAATTTTTAATTTTAATTATTATGTATTAATTTTAAAATAAAAAGAAATGAGTGTACATAAAAATAAATAAATATAATTAATTATTAAATGATATTTCAATTACATTTTTTACTTTCCAAAAACCAATTTTTAACTAAAAATTAAAATTTACACACACACGCAATACAAATTGCTGGTAAAAGATGTGCGTGTATTTGTATACCCAAAGCAATAAAAATTATAATGGTCTACATTTAGGCGCGTTTTATTTTTCTGCTTGCAACGATCGGTTGAGGAAATGAAAATTTTTGCAAAATAGCATACTTTCAGGCGCTAAGAGACTAAATAAGTAAATTGGTAAGATATTATGTTATCAAATTTATACTTTAAATCAATAACAAATCAGTTTGTAGGAAATTTTAAACTAAATTTTATTAAATAAATATTTTTTAATAAAAAACAATTTAATCTTCAATCAAGTGTAACAATTATTATTACTGCACTTCGTTATACTTTACAGTCTAAAAATTTGATAAAACCACCCAATTAATCGTAAGAGATCCCATCTGACTGAAATAATGATCAATGTCATGTTGTTCACGAACAGACAAGCTTCCACCTTCCACATTTTATTGAATTTTTGAACTTCTATTTTGGACCGATCTTCGCTGAACCACTGTTTAAGCTTGGTACGAATAAATATTCTTTTTGAATTACATACTTTCCTTTATCTTACAATTATTTGGCTTTCGAATAATAGTAAATTTGTTCACAAATAAAATAAATTCACAAATTAGGCATAAGGTTTGAAGTACTGGGTACTATTAGCCGCTTCAAAAGTCTCGATTGACGTGGTTGGTTAAAGTGGCTCTTGAATAAAACGTTGGCGATGACAGCTGACGGCTTTTCCTAAATTACGGCTGATGATCACTTATTAGAGCTTATTTTAACCCGAAATAACCCACGATTACCATATGGTAACGCAAACTTTTTGCCCATATCTTCATAAATAACTTGAAAATTACACTATGAAACTACTAACTACGCTGGGTTTTCACATTTTCCGGAAAAGTTAAATATTGAATATAATGAATACAGATCGTGCTCAGGTGGCCAAAATATATGGGTGTATTTTATTTCAGAAAAATCTGAAATGTAAAAAGTACCGGGTTACGGATCCTAATCAAATGAAACAGAAGACTTAAGAGACAAACTTTTTTTTTTTTTTTTTTTTTTTATCCCATTATTTTTTTTTTAATTTAATAATTGCAATAAGCTAGATTTACTTTTTGATCTTAATTTATATTTTGAATTCAATTATATGAAACATATTCCATAATTAAGATTAGCCTATTCTTGTAAATTTTTCATGTATAAACATGTATTTTAAAATATCACATCACGTGACATGTTGCTTTGATATATCCGTTAATTTTTAGTTCAGTGGCCACTTGTGTGTGAGCTTTCATTTACATATTTACATGAGTAAGAATGCATCGAAAAAATAATTTCAAGGAACATTTTGTACTTTCAAGTGACTAACAATGATGACTGTCCAGTGGTTTTAGGAGATGATCACATATCAATAAAATGTGGATTTTTGTAAAAATATATATTTAAAATGTATTTCTCTAATGAGCACCTTGTGGTTCCTCAAAGTACCCACCAAAAAAAAAACACTGTAAAATCTAAAACAATAATTTTTAAGAAAAATCGTAGAACAAATGTTGTTTGTAACCGACAATAATAAAACATATCCAAATTTTGAATGAATCGGAGTTATCCGGCTTTTAAGGGTTAGGACTAAAGTAATCAGAATCAACACAGATTTATATCCTTCTTCTTCTTCTTCTTAACTGGCGTGGACACCGCTTACGCGGTTATAGCCGAGTCCATAACAGCGCGCCACGCATCTCGCCTTTTGTCAGTTTTGCGCCAATTAGTAATGCCAAGTGAAGCCAGGTCCTTCTCCACCTGGTCTTTCCAACAAAGTGGAGGTCTTCCTCTTCCTCGCCTTCCTCCGGCGGGTACTACATCGAACACTTTCAGAGCTGAAACATTTTTGTCCATTCGAACAACATGACCTAGCCAGCGTAGCCGCTGTCTTTTTATTCGCTGGACTATGGCAATGTCGTCGAATAATACACACAGCTCATCGTTCCATCGTCTGCGGTATTCGCCGTTGCCAATGTTTAAGGGACCGTAAATCTTCCGCAAAACCTTTCTCTCGAAAACTCCTAGTGCCGTCTCATCGGATGTTGACATCGTCCACGCTTCTGCACCGTAATATAGGACGGGAATGATGAGAGACTTGTAGAGTATGGTTTTTGTTCGTCGAGAGAGGACTTTACTTTTCAATTGCCTACTCAGTCCAAAGTAGCACCTGAGTTGGCAAGAGTGATTCTGCGTTGGATTTCCAGGCTACCATTGTTATTGCTGTTAATACTGATTCCCAGGTAGACGAAATTATCTACAATTTCAAAGTTATGACTCTCAACAGTGACGGGGGAGCCAAGACGCAAATGTGCTGACTGTTTGTTTGATGATAC
This sequence comes from Zeugodacus tau, assembly GCA_031772095.1. Classification (NCBI taxonomy): domain Eukaryota; kingdom Metazoa; phylum Arthropoda; class Insecta; order Diptera; family Tephritidae; genus Zeugodacus; species Zeugodacus tau. Next base: position 77,038,968 of record CM062653.1, read on the forward strand.
AGATTAACATAACAGCATTCTTCAAAACTATTGTTTATGTTTTATGTCATCACAAAAATAAACACGATCATATTTCATTTTTTTAGTTTAGTATATTTCTAGATATTTAGAATATTGAAATTAAAAAAATATATTTTTTGTCTAACGATTTCTCTAAAAATAGAATCCTGAGAGTCATATCATAAACAGTATTTATGAAGCTTTAAATCTACTAGTGGCTTAATTTTTATGATAACCAATCGAATAGTTATATAGCCTAGCTTATTTCCTTACTTGTTAATTATTTTTAAAATATTTTAGAAAAAAGTTTGAAATATCAGTAATTGCAAAATGAAATGCAAGTCATTTGCATTAAGTTGCATAATTATTTATTACACTTTTAGCCACTTGTTGAGCGCATAAAAATTTAATGCATTCAGACAACTACATAAATACGCATATGTGACGTTTTACTGTTATTTTACAGCATAATTGCATTTCTATGGATTAATTGGCAGAGACATACACATAGACAAGTCGAGGCAAATTAATTTAGTAGCAACATGAACTCTAAATTAATTGCAAAAGTAAATAAATAGACACACACGCAGAAAAGTGAACAGTAAACAAACACATACAAACACCCAAGCAAACAGCGCGCACCGATTGAACCGCCGCGGTAATTGCAAGCGAATAGTCATGCAGAGAAAATGACAAAAATAATTAAATAAACCAACAAAAACAACAACTACAAATCAAATGTGCTGCTGCGTGAAGGTGAGCGGCTCGATTGATTGCAACTTGCATTGCGTAAACGGAATATGTTGTAGCTAATGACAACTGCATTAACCGATTCGTTTGTTTCCATGGAAGCTTCGTTCTGCTTCAAAAGCTCTGAAAAAAAACAACGGAAACCAGCAACATGGAAATTGCCAAAAAAATGCTAACTTGAAGTTTATTGCTACCGACTTGCGTAATGCGTTCAAGACAAACAGTCAATAGAGCGCTACAACAACAGCAACAACAAAAAGTCGACAAACCGACTCGTTAGCCAGCAAGTGAAGTGCAAATAAAAATATTTCCCGTTCAATAGAAGTCAACAAATTACCAATATCAACGCAACACACTTGTTGTTGTTGTTGTTGCCACAACAGGTTGTTGCTTCGCGCAGAGCAAAACAGACAGCACAAAGTTGTTCAAATTCACGATCACCACTGCCGCTGCGCATGCGCCAATCTAACTAGTGACCGTTGAAGGTTGTTGTGTGGCAGCAATTAGGCATACATATGTACGTCACTCGGCGTTGTTGCAAGCATAATGCTATTTACGTGCGCAACGTGCTACATGTCAAAGTTGCAACATGTGTTGCCCCTTCTACTCATAACCCACTTCACATATGTATGTGTGTGCGTTTCCTTTACCGTTAGCCAGCACGCTACAATCGACAATTAGCAAGCACTAAATTTTATTAGCCGCATTTGTTTATTAGCCGCTTCTATACAACGTTCCTTTTTTCACCAACATTTTATAGCACTTGAAATTAGTTGAAATATAAATTGTTAATGTTTAAAAAATAAATGTCTTTGTATGGAGAAAAAATTCGGCAAAGTGACACCAATTGCAATTTAGAAAAATGTTTGAACGCAGCTGCATTCAATTAACATATTCTGCAACACCTTCTTAGCAAAAACATGTTTTTGATATATAGGCTCATAAAATTATATCTTAAGGCAAGTACCTATGTGACATTCGGAAATATATATGTAGGCCGAAAATTTATAAATAATTTTAGTTTCTAGTATTGCGAAATAAATGAAAAGAAGCTTTTAAAATGAAACATGTATGCTAAAGTTGAGCCCACATGGCGAAAAAGTATGTTTAAATTTTAAAAAATATTTAATTAATTTTTGTTTTGATTTCAGTAACTGTTGGAGTAGATTTTATAAGGGATTTATGTATTTATAATACCGTTACATGATTATGTAGATTGTATAATTAAGCGTCTGGCCATATGGGAGCAGCTCATAGTGCATGATTCCCTTCCAATCCCACCAAACACACAGCCAAACCTTCCTGGCCATCAATCCCGGCTTGGCCACTGTTTGGGACGATTCACCGGCCTACGACCACGACCGTTTTCGCTTGATATTGTCGTATGTGATCAATTTTTCGTCGCCAGTCATCATCCGCTTCAAAAATGGATCGAGTTCGTTGCCCTACAGCAGCATATCGCAAGCGTTGATTCGGTCCAGAAGGTTTTTTTACGTCAAATCATGCGGCACCCAAACATCGAGCTTTTTTGTGTATCCAGCCTTCTGCAGATGGTTTAAAATTGGTTGGTGATTAACTCCCACTGTCACGAGATGCCGGTCTAACTAGATGTTTTCCATGATTTGATCGGTATTCGTCGTCACAGGTCTTCCGCCGGCTGGCTTATCCATGGTGTTGTTTTCACCCGCTCTGAATCATCGAAACCATTCCTCTGCAGTTCGAAGTGATGGAGTACCATCCCCCAAAACACCATTAATCCCACACAACGTTTCTCCAGCGCCTTTGACGAATTTCGGCGTTAGTGAACTCCATGTTTACACGTCTATAACTTTTGGACGCATTATCCAATCTAATCATGCACAGCGTCGTTTTGTGGGTTAAGTCAAGACCTTTCAAAGATGTATAGTATTGCCAGATACGAGCTCTTTATATATAGCCAATAAATTCAAAAGACAAAAAGACGGAAGGGAGATTTTTGCCAACATAATACATAAACAAATAGAGAGTCACGTTCCTGATAACCCTGTGAACTAAGTGCAAATCCTCAATACCACCCTGATACCTGATAGCTGAACAATTGCCTTCGATCAGCAAATACTTCGTAAAATCAATATTAATATTAAGAGCACCTCTTTATCGAACTCCTAAGCTCAAATCTACAGAAAATATTCTTCTCTTCTGCAGTCAGGAGGCGTAGTAATCGTTACAACTTAATCTAAAGATTATGTATGAATTTAATTATTAATTTTGTAATAACAGAAATTATTCCCAAATTTAATTTGAGGAATGGTACCGAGCTTTCAGTCTATGTCTGGATAAAAACCCGGGTCCGTTCCAGTGATTGTACGTTGATCCGTCTATCGTCAATCTAAGAGCAAAACTCCCAAAGATAGGAAACGAGAATTCTGAGAAGTTATTCAAAGAGTAAAAGTTCACTTACAAATACCTCCAAAGAGCAAGATACTGACATAAAACTTTCACTGGTTAATTTTTTTTTAATTCTCAGCTGTACTTACTTTGTCTGTACCAGCCGCTTAAGTTGAACGTATTCTTATGAGCTCGGCGATTTTCGATTTTGGGGAAATCTTGGACAAAAAAAAAACACTCTAACGATTTTCCTATTTCCTAAAATTAAGAGAACCTTAAAGGGCCGTCGTTTCACACACAAGAAATCGCTGATAGACCCAAAGACTTTCACAAAAATCGAGTTTGAGGAGTTTTTCGACGATTCTAAGAAGCGCTGGCGTAAGTACATAATATCGAATGGGGATTGTTTCACAGAGGACAACATTAATGTAGACGAATGAACAGATCTTTTTTTTGTTCAAAACACGGAATCAAAATGGATGAGGAAAAATCACATTGACAAGCAATGAGGTAAAAAGACAAACGGAATATTCAATGTTGATTGTATTAAGAACAGCGATTATTATTAAGTTTTATTTTCATTTCGATAACATTTTTGATGCAAACAAATTTGGTGAAAAAGTCTCCTTTTTTATCAAGAATATTTATGACTCCTAAGACATAGCGCAGAGGCAAAGGATTTTCATGAAAATCAGGAGGTCATCGCTGAAACATTGTTTTTGAGAGATTTATAGTGTTTCTGTAGCACAAAATGGCTTCTAAGGAATGTTTTGAGTTAAGATAACCTTAGGATACACACAACAAATAGACCGAATAATGTTCTGGCGTAGACTTAAATAAGTATTTGTAAATAAATTTAAAAAAAAAAGTGTATTATAAAAAAATTCAAAGAGTTTCAGCCAGAAACTAACGAAAATTCTTGTAAACTTTGTGAGGCAATTCTTCAGCAGTTAATAAATAACCATTTGAGTGTAATAAATAAGTTATGACAGCATAAAATTCTTAAGAAACTCTGAAGAGAAACGAGCGCAGAGTTATTTGCAACTAGAATTTACCAACACTTAACGCTCGCAGACACGTTTTCAGTCATCATAAGCATGCCATTAATCAAAGCGTCTAATAGTAGGATATTGTCCTCTGTAAAGTAAACGTGCAACAAGTATATACATATATACATATGTATATATATTTGAATATATGTATAGATATATAAATATTTATTTAAGTGTGTGTGTCCATTTATGGCATATGCACAACAAAGTTGCTTGCATTTATAGTGGCATAAGCGCGTATGTGCAACATATAGAACAAGTTATATATACTCGACTCTTATGAAAGCAAAAAAAGCCACGACCTACAAGCACCTTAGCGAATGTGCAAATAAATGCAACTACCGTTACCACTGCCACTGTCAGGCAACAAAGCGGCCAAATTTAGTTGGTGCAACAAAAGCAATCAGCTGTAACACATATAGCCTACAACAATCGCCTACCCGCAGTGTTGTTGTTGTTGCTTGTTGCTTGCATACTCGTATTTTTGGTTTAAGATCAACGTTGCAATTCAATTCTGCGTTCAATTACGTTCTAAACTTTGACGAGTCAACAACAAGTTGAGCGGTTAAACAGTGTAAAACGCGTCGTTGCGCTTAGTAAAAGGAAAATTTTTGCCAAAATTTGCATTGAAAAAAAAATTAATAATTTTAACTATTTTTTTTTTTTATTTAAAAAAATACAAAGTGTTCAATTATGGTTTTGCTGCGTGTCATCAAATATCTAGTGGGTTAGTAGTGTCTCTCAGTGTTTAATTAGTGTATGAAATTGATTTTCAATTGACTCTCGGCTGTGACACGCTTTCAGTTTAATTAATTTTTACGCAGCTCGTTCTTTATAGCTAACGCTTTGACAGACTAAACGAGTTGCAGTGCTGACTTTGTGATGCCAGTGAACTTTGTCAGAACCAGTTGTTGCAGTGAAAATAAATTCTAATTAAATATTTAAAAACATATTTAACTTAATAAATTATTATTAATTTTTTTTTTTATTTAAAATTATTTTTTTTTATAATTTTTAATTATTTTTCATTTAATTTTATTATTATTTTTTAATTATTTTTTTTTAACTTAAAATTGTTTTCCATTATTTTTTATCATTTTTATTGGTGTTTCTGTACTTGAAGGTTGTGTGATGCGTCTGTGTGAGGGGCTCAACCAGAGCGTTTTGTCTTGGAAAATGCTCAAATATCGCATGTTGCAACAAAGTTGACTAAGAGGCGTGCGTGTGTGGAGTCGGCGTGCTCTACTTTGTGTTACCTTAGTTGGCGATGATGAGCTGTTGAATATCTTCGAAAATTTATAGTTGTGCTGAAGTTATTTGAAGTTCGTTACTTAAGTCTTTTGTATTGTGTAGTTCACTGTGGAAGTGTGTTGGAAATAAAATAAATTTTTTAATGCTTTTTTGCTTTATAAAAACAGTGTTAGTGTAATTGTAATGTTAAAAAAAAATATTTTTTAAATAAATTTCAATGATTTTGTGTTTTATTATTTTATATAAAATGTCATGAATTATAGTTATTTTGCCTTTCGTTTATAGATAAGGCAAGAAAAGAGTTAAAATGGATTGAAAATTATAAAGATAATATTATTTATTATTAAAAGTAAAATCTATAAAATATATGTTGATAATAATTAATTAATTATAACGTTGATAACTTATCAAATTTCATATTTTTTTTAAAGAAAGCTTTGAAAGGTATTTTTTATTTATACCAAGCTAAAATCGAAATTTCCGAATAAACCATTATACATCTCAGTTTGTTTCCGCTAAATTACGATGTAATAACTTGAGTGGTGTCGACTTTAAAGACAAAACTCCATAAATTCTAAGTAAAACCCATACATTCTGCAAGCCTAATCTCACTTTTGCCATATAAAACAATTTGGAATTAAACTTAATCAATGAAATATATACAGAATCACCCATTTATCGAAAATATTATTTAAATATGGCAATAAATTTATAAACAAGATATTCTAAATAAACTAAAATTTATTTTTTAAAACTTCTAAATAAATGAAAATGATTTTCAAATGCTCTACCAATATTAGGATTCAACTTTGCTTCCGCCGTTTTCCAATAGATGTCTCTAGGGTCAAGCACTGGTCGATTAAATCGTTTTATATCTATCTTGGACCCAACAAAATACAGTATACTCTCGAAAAGTAAATTCTCAGAAAGTAAATAATCGCGGAAAAGTTAATCACCTTTAAGATTACACATGCACCTCGAAAAAGTAAATTTTTTAATTTACTTTTCAGAGAGTGTGATAAAAAATTCGAAACGAAGCAAGCAGCGTTTTTTACGATGTTGCAAAAACACTTACTCTCTTGTTTATCGCGTCTTTTTAGTGAATAAACTCTCCTACTTTATCCACTGGTTTAAAAATGAAAACGATGCAAATCAGGTGTCAGACTTTTTGAATTGTCGTACAAAAATGGTCAGAAAATATATTGCAAAAGAAAAAAACAAAAGAATATTCAAGATTTTTTCTCTTCATAGTAAATACATATGTATGTATGTAAATGTAAATATGTTTTTCATGTAAATCCATATGTTTTATTGAAGCAAATAATTGAATGAATTTTTTAAGTTTAAAAATGCACTTAATATTATAAAAACAGATAATTTATGTATATATTTGGAAAAGTAAATTATTCGAAAAAGTAAATTACCCAAAATACCAATCGATTTACTTTTCGAGAGTATACTGTATTTGTAGAGATCTGTTTGCATCCCAAACTTATTCTCAACTGAAAAAATGTCACTTTTTGAGCCGAATTCTCGACATTTGCACGGAATACGCATGCTGCCAGAAAGATGTCCAAAAGTAGTAGCTACCGACGGCCAATATTTTGAATAACATTTTTTAACCGTTTTTATACAAAAAAAGCCTTGAATTTACAAAAAAACGGCGGAAGCAAAGTTGTAGACCTAATAGTATTTGTGAAGTCTTGCAGACTGTCGCTTTCCAAAAAAGGCATACAATTTAAACTCGCAGATAATATAAATCTTCATCAAAACATAAAGATTTACTTGTTTATCTGTTATTCTAAAACAAAGTTTGATTAAATTTTTTCATAAAAAAATATAGTATAAAAAAATATATAAAGAATTTTAAAAATAAGTACCACCCTAGCTTACATTAATATTTTTACATTGACATATGCACTTATTATTGCTATAAGCGATCACATGTATGCTCTCCTTCGATTACTTGTCTTTTAATTATTCTTTCTACGGCTAATTATAGCTCAACTTGACTTATTTTTAGCTGCAATACTATACGCCTATCTTCTTGTGTGTATAATTAAATCGCCTACGGAGGCATCAAAGAGGCGAACATTTAAAAATAGCAATAAGTACGATGACATATGCCGGGAATTCGCTACAAGCATACAGGTTTGAATGTACTAAAAAAAAGTGTAATATATACATACACACATACATACTTACGTAATTATATAGCTTCACAAACATATCTACATTTAAAACGTAAAAGCTCAGCTGAGCAGAAAATACGTACAAACTAGGGCTCTTAAAATTATTCGATTAACCTGAAAACCGATTATTCGAATATCCGGTTTGTAACCGTTCGTACGAATATTAACCGGTTAGCACTATTCGGTTAGTCGCAATGTTCCGACTATTCGAATAGTCGTTCTACTGCGGTTATTCGAATAGTTATACTGTCACTATTCGAATAAATGAAAAAAAATACATAACGATTTTTGCTAAGGCCAAAACCAGATATATGTCCGTATTTTCCAGATATATTCAATGTGCGGTATAAATCGGTTGAGAAGTGTTCGGGCAGAAGGGCACGAGCAAAACCGACCACTGACCGACCCAAAAAAACCGGTTCTTCACAGAATACCGACTACCCACTCGTCGAAGTTTTGCCCCAAAACGACCCAAAGCCCCACCCACCGACCGCCCACACTGCCACGAGTGTGTCCCAAAAAAAAACCGGTTCCAAAAAGTAACCGGTTACTGCAGTACTAGGCATATGTCGCAAAAAATCGAAAAAATTCGGCAGCAAGTGGGTAGGGGTATAGAATAGCGAACTCAAGAAACATACCACGCAGTGTTGTATCAGCCATATTTTAATTTTGCATGTGAAAAAACAACAGTGTTGGTATGACAGTCATAAAAAATAGCGAGTTTTTTGTTAGTTTTAATGTTTCACTTTTTTCAATAAAAATAAGAAAATTAATGAACTTGCACTATTCGAATAGTCGACAACCAACGGTTAACCGAATAGTCGAAAATGAGCGGTTAATCGAATAGTCGATGACTGACGACTATCCGAATAGTGCAAACCGAATATTATTATTCGAATAATGCCCTATTCGGTTAATTCGGTTAGTCGATTAGTCGAATACCAAGAGCTCTAGTACAAACATATAATATATGTATATACATATGTATATATCTATAATTATAAGTAGGTAAGCAGACGCCCTAAATTTCAAGTAAGTCTGTCAGTCAGTTTAGCAAAGCTAGTTGGTGCCGATTTAAACTGCCTATAACTCAATAATAAACTAGTAAACAACGATTAAAAATAAATATTTTTCCAATTAATTTCATTAAGGAATTATATTGAAGAAACATAGTTCAATAAGCTCTTATCTCTACAAATGATACATCGGCCATCAAATTATGCGAGAGTAGAAATGACGCTGGGTTTGTCGTATAAATGCTTTTAATACACCATTTCTCTGCTGGCTATGTTTGAACTCTGATCTCTTATTAAAAAATTATATGTGAAGAAACTGGAAAATTATTACGTTAATTGCAAGAGAGAGGGTATTTAACTAATTACAGTAGTCTAACCTGTTTATACTCACGCCCTCTTTAATTATATGGTTTACTTGTTTTATACTTGTTGCTTGATCAATTAGTAAGTAATTCGCTATCAACCGCATTAAAACATTTCCGGTCTTTATCAGATTTATAATGTTCCCATGGCGCTATAAAGTGTCATACACCATAAAAATAGTTGAAATCGGATAATTAGCAAGCCCACCTCCAATACAAAGGTTAGGTTGAAATCTACTAAAAGTGCGTTAGCTCACTAACTAAAATCGATGTTAATAACAAATTATACAGAATTTTTTTTACAAAAAATGGAAAAAGGACGTGGCGTCGGCCACTTATGAGTCAAAAACCATAAGCAGGAACTACTCGATCAATTTCAACGAAATTCGATCCATAAAAATATTAGTATAGTTTGAAATCGGTTTACAACCACGCCTACTTTGCTTATACCAAAATTTTGAAGTCCATCTTAATCTAAAAATGAAGCACTAGGGAAATATCGGAACAGAACTTTGCACAAATACATCCATTTCTAGTGTGACACATTCTTCTTCTTGACTTGTTATAGCCGAGCGGGCCACGCATCTCTCCTTTTGGCAGTTTGGCGCCAATTGGTAATACCAAGTGAAGACAGGTCCTTCGCCACCTGGTCCTTCCATCGGAGTGGAGGTCTCCCTCTTCCTCGGCTTCCACCAGCGGGTACTGCATCGAAAACTTTCAGAGCTGGGGCACTTTCGTACATTAGAACAACATGACCCAGCCAGCGTAGCCGCTGTCTTTTTATTCGCTGGACTATGTCTATGTCGCCGAACAACACATACAGCTCATCATTCCATCTTCTGCGGTATTCGCCGTTGCCAATGTTTAAGGGACCATAAATCTTCCGCAAAACCTTTCTCTCGAAAAATCCTAGTGCCGTCTCATCGGATGTTGACACTTTTCAATTGCCTACTCAGTCCATAGTAGCTGACATTATTATCGGTGTTGATGCTGGTTCCTAGCTATACGAAATTATCTACAACTTCAAAGTTATGACTGTCAACAGTGACGTGGGAGCCAAGACGCGAGTGCGCTGACTGTTTGCTTGATGACAGGAGATCTAGTGTGATATCACTCGTCTAAAACACTGACTATAAATTTTCAAAGCCCCAGATACCGAATATGAGGTGTACTCAGTTCAGGTTCAGTACTTGTGACCAATTTTTTACCAAAAATGTCGACAAATCTCGCAGATACTCTAAAGAAATTCAGAGGAAATATTATAATAGTGTACCGCGTTTTCAAAGTCGGTTGTCAAATTTTCTCGGAAACTACTCAACCGATCTTGATGAAATTTTTGGTGTTCAGGTGTTCAAGAAACAATTTACTCGTGTTTGAACGAAGATTTTTTTTTCAATTACAACTATTAAAAAAAAAACAAAATGTCAAGCTAATTTGAAAGAAATTTTAATTTTTTTTTTTAATTTCAGAAATTATTCTTAATATTTGTGTCTATTAGACAGAAAAAAGTTTGAATTAAATAAATAATTTTTTACATAGAAAAAAATATTGAAAATAGGCCGTTTTTACCCGATTTAATTAATTACGACAGAACAAAATGTAGCCTTTTACAGTATGAAAATTTTATTCTTAGTATTTAATGTAACTATAAGAAATACAAAGTTGAAAATCTCTGGCTAGAAGTAAGTTTTTCCTAAAGTGATCTTAAATAAATTCAATAATCAAATTTATTATTATTTATTTATATTATTTATTTATATTATTTGACTTCTGCGGAAATTGTATTTAAAATTAAAATGTCTTACCAATTTAAATACCCTCTAACTGTTCGTACTCCTCCCTATAAACCTCAATATTTACTATTTAAATCGATGATGTTTTACAATAATTCACATGCCTAAAGCAAATTTTTAAAATTCAGCAATAATATGAATGATCTAATAAATAAAGATGTATATTTGTGTATGAATATGAAAATTCCTGAGAAATGTTTGTGTGTGTTATCTCGCAATCATTTTGTCCACGGGCCACGTAGTCAGCATCCCAAAAAAACGCCCCTAATATGGTTCAAGTACTCAATGTGGACACTGTTTATAGCTAATTATATACCAACAAGTGTATATATTTGCAGGCCGAAATGATAGTATAAATCTTTGCTATTTCAATACATATTCTTATCTGCAGCAATTACATACACAGATGGACATACATACATAAATAATTCATAGAAACTGTACATACTTATCAGTGAAATTATATTAGTATTTGCAATGACGTGCATACTTATTTATATGTACTATTATAAATATAAATATGTTTGTATATATATATTGGTGTATGGAGCCTGGAACGTAAGAGGCGCTTGAAATTATAATCTTAGCTCATTGGCGCCAAACACGATGAGTACTAAAATAAAGTAACAAATATTTTTTTTGTAATTTATTATTGATTAATTTTAAATAATGGATTTTATAAATATTTGGTGATAATTAAATACCTACAAGTATTTTTATAAGTCAATAGCTTGGAAAAAAATTTATAAAAAATATTTAATTAATTTGTTGACCAAAATGTTTTAAAATATATTTTATAATTTATAAATAAATAAAATAAATTTAAAATTAATTATTAACATTAATATGTATACATAAAGCTATAAAAAATTATGCTAACTCTTTATGTATATCATATCAGTTCACTTTATCGAGTGCCTACTGTCACTGTTAGTTACTCATATATACATATGTATATATGTATATGTACATTTATTTATGCAAAATCCAAGTTTATAACGGAAACTGGGATAGAAATTCGCATCGCCAGTGAGAACATTTCAGCCGACGCCGCACAAACAGTCGACTAAGAGATTCCGTGACAGACAGTTTGCAACGCCAGCAGAATTTACATAATTGCTGTGTATAATAATTAAAAATTTTATTTCCATAAACAATAACAGCGTTTTTTTTTATTAAATTGTAGTCAGAATGAAAACCACAATTACAAAAGTGTCTTTTATCTGTTTGCTAATGGGTAAATATTGAATGGAATTATATAATTTGTATTTAAATGTTAAACAAGTACTAAATATATTTTATTGCTAATTTTAGTACTCGCGCTTGTCACATTGACTAGCGCAGATTCACAATCGAAGCCGAAACAATGCAACGAAGAATGTCCCACGACACGCGATCTCGTTTGTGGCTATGACAGTAATTGTTATGCTAGATTTGACAACAAATGCCTATACGATCGATTAAAATGTAACACGAAGCACAGTAAGTAGGAGCTCTATATACTAATTTTTTTTGTGAATAATATTTCGAAAAAAATTTAATTGAATTAAAAGTTTGTTGATTAAACTCGGATGTGTTTTTAAAGCCTTTGAGTGAACTCTTGTTGTAGTTCAAACGAAATATTGTGTGTTTAAAAATAAATACAAAGTGTTGGTCCACATTGTATATATTAATAACGATTTTCAATTTGTTTTACTATGCAGATATAAATAACTAATATTCAGGGAATAACATTATATCAGTGAACACCGCTGACAATACGTCGTGAGCTCAAGTCGTGACCACAACCAAATTAAAAACTTTAGAAACAAATTCCTCAGCTTTTTGTGACATAAAAAATATTATACTTTAGTATTGTGCTTTTTTCGTGTCAAAAATTGCTAATTGAGTCCAGTAAATAACATTTAATATAACCTAAATGGAATACTTATTCATCATAAGTTCTAATACTCCAATAGAATCAAAAGGATGTTTTTCAGAAGAATGGAAATTTTATTCTAATTAAAACTGAGAAAAATTTTCGAATTATTATCAGTGAGACTCCCTTTTATAAAGGCTCATCACCTCGGTCTAATATTACACTATTTTCTCGCCGATCATGTACGTATATGATTAGCGTTGGAACCGTTTAGCCTGTTATAGACGAATCGATTATAGCGCGCCGCTCCTCTCTTTCCTTCGCAGTTCGGCGCCAGTTCGGCGCAACGGAGTGGAGGCCATCCCCTTCCTCGGTTTCCTCCGGCGGGTACTGCTTCGAACACTTATAAAGCCGGAGTGTTTTCGTCCATTCGGACAACATGACCTAGCCAACGTAGCCGCTGTCTTTTTATTTGCTGCACTATGTCAATGTCGTCGTATAACTCGTACAGCTCATCGTTCCATCGTCTGCGGTATTCACCGTGGCCAATGTTCTGAGGACCATAAATCTTGCGCAAAATTTTCCTCTCCAAAACTCCTAGTGATCCTAGAACATGGTTTATTTCACGAGACACTCCTAGCAGGTAGAACTGTATAGGTTATACAACCCTAGGACTTTGGTCATCAAAAGTTCTTGCCAATAAAATAATGGTTCCTCTTGCTGTATATAGAAGAAGAACTGTGCTTCTGGAACCATTTAGTTCTGCAACAATTAATTTCGGGAGCCAAACAATTGAAAATAATTTGTTTGTAGCAGAAGAATAAAGTAAAAAAAGTATGGACCAATAAAGCCTTGGAATGAAACCATATAAAACACACCAGACACTAACTTTTTCTGATTGCAAGGAAAACCTGAACAATTTTCTTCAATATGGGTAGAACTCCAAATGCTACAATTTTACTTATCGCTAACACAGAAGCTTGATCTATAAGTTACTCCACTCACAGCGCGCATTTTGAAAATAAGGTTATACGAATATCAAATACAATATTCTGACAGTTCTTTGAAAACACCCTATTACTACAATACAAACTATAAAAAATAACACCCAATATTAAATTCAAATTATCTTTGTTCATTTCAGATCTCGAAACGGTTGACATGTCACTGTGTGATTTAGCTGAACGTAGAACCCATCCAGCTTATAGGCTTTGCTAAGGACTAAGGACTCTCGCCTACTCTAATATGTATTTTAATAAATTATTTGCAATGTCATTACCAAACTAAATGTTAAACAAATGTACTCAAAATATCACTACACTACACTACACTAGTCTTAAGCGGATTTCTTGTAGACAATACTTATAAACAAAAACCAAAAATAACCTAACAAACTTGACACTAAACAATGTTCTCATCATTAAAATAGAATAAAGAAATACCAAAGTTTTTAATCTACTAGCGAATGCCTGCTGTTTCGATTTTTTAATGGGCTATAAGAAGAGCTTAAAAATGGTTTAAGAGCTTTAGTCAGAATAAAAACAATCAGAATAAAATTATAATTTTAAATATTTTATTATATTATTTAACTACAGTGGAACTTCTCTAACTCGAATCTCCATAATACACAAAAAAACTTAGTGTTAAAGAGACTTCGAGTTATAGAATTTTCGTTAAAATATAAAATTTTTCAAAAAGCTGTGAAATATAGATTTTTAGACAATTTTATTTATTTACTTCGCATAAAGTTTTAGGTACATCTGTTAAGACATGTTTTCTGTAATTTTGTTTGATGCAGTTTGCTATTGTTTGGCTCTTGACATCTGTATCCCATGACTTTGTTACATGATTTATGAAATCTATTACAGTAATATCATATTTTTTGTTCTCCACCATATGATATAGAGGATCTCTGTTAAAATTCTGCCTCGATAGTAAAATTTTAAATTTTGTATAATGTCCTGACCAAAAAGTTCGATTTATGGAAGGAAATGTGTATAAAATTTGACTTCTATTGCCAATTAAAAAGTTCGAGATATGGAAGTTCCACTGTATTGTAATAAAAATATTTTTAAATAGCTCCTTGAGAAGTCATGAGCTGCTCACAAAATCTCAATAAGAATTCCATTTGTAAGTTAGCTTCAAGATTAAAAGAAGAAAGTCTGTGACATTACACTTATTAAAATTAAAATAATTATTATTTTTTATATCTTTTTTATTATTTTTTTCTATTTTTTTATTCATATTTCGTGGTACTTTTCTTAATAACATTTTTTTTAATATATCCCTCTTTTTTCCCGATAAATATCGACTCTTATGCTCACTTCCACTTATCGATTTGTTCCCATTAATATTGATCATATTTGGAGGAATTACAGATGCTTGTTTTAGGTGAGAGAAAAAAAAATTTGGTGATGAGAAATCGATTCATATTGTTATCGATAATCATACTTTATATTGCAAGTTGCTATTGAAATACAAGCTACAATGTAGCAATAACAAATATTTCTATCTTTTAAAATACAGAAAATCAATTAAATATAAATATATGCTTATAATTGTCGATTCTTACTCATTTAACTTACACGTGCTCCGCTTGCGCTTTAATGCTCTCAAGCAATTAATTTGATATATAATATAACTATTTAGTTCATATAACAATCATTAAACAGCTTCTAATTGCTGTCGCGGAAACTTCCATTATCTTTTATATTTTGTTCTTTCTAGAATTGTTTGTAGAAATCTTGCAAATCTTGATAGTAATAACAACTGATTGATCGTACCTTTGCACCTACAAATGTTTGTTTTATCATATTTGTTTTTTTTTGTTTACCAATGAATCATCAGTGATATCTGCCGAAACTTCGAGTAGCATAGATAAGTACAAAATGCATTTCGAATACTAATTTCAGTTATTCTTTTCTTTTCGCACGAAATTTTCGAGTGCTTTGTTGGATGATAATAAAATTGCACTCCTGCTACTTGATTAGAATGAAATATCTTATCGAGAATGGGTCAGCATGGTTATTTGACTATAAGTTTATGATTTTAAAAATTTAATTCATTTTATATAATTTCCGCTATCTACATCTGAAGTGTCTACTTCAAAACATGGAAGCATTTTTAACTTTTTTTGTGGGAGTTTGGACTCATTGTCTTTTCGGACTCATTTTGCAGTAAAAATTTTGTTAGATAGATCATTGCACTTAACTCTCTAGCCATGATAACTATAGTATATATAAGACCACGAGTGAAACGCTTGGACTTAAGCAGTTTTAGATTTCAGAAGTATTAGTGCGACTTGTAAATCAATCCCTATCAGAAACATGCTTTTGAACCTTAAACTTGGTAATTGAGTTTTCAATCTATGATACCTAAGAACCAACTTTTTTGCAAGACACTGGAAGAATCAAGGTTATCCGAATAATTAACTAACTAAATTCAGATGACTTAGACAATTATGGGGGTCCATTCGTTAGATCAAGCTAAAAGTAATACACATATATGAGAACCTGATACCTAGTTAACAAGATGCTATATAATTGAAATAATGTTCCATAAATATGGAAAACGTGTTCTCTTTCGAAAATATCAATAATATGCTAATCATGTTACATAGATTTTTGGGAAGAAACTACTAGATGGTCCAACCAGTACTTTTGAATAAAAAGAAAACTAGAACTTACCGATCCAGACAGGTCTGACAATAAATCCGAAATAACAGTCTCTGGTCGAATCCGAAAATCCGAGTCAATCTCGGTGTAACTTAGAACCGGCGGTTGTGGGGATTGTAATGTAAAACACTCATCTAACACCCCTTTCCCTTTGGTCCGACCCCATCGAAACCGCTCGTTTCCTGGGCCTCTCATTAGATGGCTTCGATGACAATTAGGCTAGGCTTGTCGTTTCAGGCAGGACTGGGTAACCGCTACAACAACAACAACAATAACAAGTAAGGAAGGGCTAAGTTCGGATGTAACCGAACATTTTATACTCTCGCAATTTATTTATTTAACTTTATTTATATTATATAATACACAATTTGACCCACATATTCGTCATATATATTGTATAAAGTCCATTGAAAGTTGGAAACCCTAATATTAGGTTAGAAGCACCGAGGTCCTCGTGTTCGATATATGGGGCCTTAAAAACCTATGGTCCGATTTCGGCGATTTTTAGAATGGGGCTGCCACACTATAAACATAGTATTTGTGCAAAGTTCTGCACCGATATCTTCACTAGTGCTTACTTCATATATTGTAAAGTAAACAATTCAGATTGTCTTCAAAGTTCTGGTATATAGGAAGTAGGCGTGGTTGTGAAGCGATTTGGCCTATTTTCACAACATATCATTGGGATGTAAGGAAACTATTACAAACCAAGTTTCATTGAAATCGGTCGAGTAGTTCCTGAGATATGGTTTTTGACCCATAAGTGGGCGACGCAACGCCCATTTTCCACTTTGTAAAAACATCTGAGTGCAGCTTTCATCTGTCATTTCTTGTGTGAAATTTAGTGTTTCTGGCGTTTTTCGTTAGTGAGTTAACCCACTTTTAGTAATTTTCAACCTAACTTTTGTATGGGAGGTGGGCGTGGTTATGATCCGATTTCTTTCATTTTTGGACTGTATTAGGAAGTGGCTAAAAAAAATGACTGCAGAAAGTTTGGTTTATATAGCTCTATTGGTTTGCGAGATATGTACAAAAAACTTAGTAGGGGGCGGAGCCATGCCCACTTCCCCAAAAAAATTACATCCAAATATGCCCCTTCATAGTGCGATCCTTCATACCAAATTTTATTTCCATAGCTTTATTTATGGCTTAGTTATGGCACTTTATGTGTTTTCGGTTTTCGTCATTTTGTGGGCGTGGCAGTGGTCCGATTTTGCTCATCTCTTCACCCTGATCACTTTGGTATATATAACCCTATATCTAACTCGTTTAGTTTTGTGTGTTACAAACAACCGTTATGTGAACAAAACTATAATACTCTCTTTATCAACATTTGTTGCGAGAGTATAAAAAGAAAACAGGAAAAATACAGATTTTTTCAAGTAGAGAGGACAGTTCCGATATATTATGAACTATAATATACAACTATAGAAATTTATTTTTCTCCATTTAATTAGAATCACTTTGCATTGCATCTAACGTTGGGTATAAGAAAATTACTTTCCAAAACACTTGCTTTGTATAAATAACAAATTTATAATTATTTTAATTTTAACCCAATTATACAAAGTTTGCTGATTAAAAACAAAAGCTTGTGCCTTTGTCATTTATTTGTTGCCTAATGTTTATTCTAAAAATCAATCTAACAACAAATACATACATATAAGTCTATATAATATATTAAACTGCCGTTGTTGCTATGGGATTTTTTTCGAACAAGTCAACACTCGTGCGGAAGACAACCCTAACTAGCTAAAAGCAAGGCACGTGTATATAACAAGGCTAAGATTTTACGAAGATGGGCTTACAAACACACATACATATATACATATATGCTTACTTACATAAAAGTAAATGTAAATATTTATGTCATCTCTTACCTATATCAATATTTCAAAAATCGAAAAATAACATTTTACACACTTGCATACATGTACATACATATATTTCTGTGTGCGTGTGTCAATAGCGACCCTTGGAAAAGCATCACATATGTATGTATACTCGTCTATTATCATAAGAAAGCGCTTGCTATGTATGAACGCCACACACAAGTTTCCCCCCCGGTGTAAGCAGGTTATCAACAACTATCGTGTGTTGTTTATTTGCAAAATTTGTATTCTATTTTTACTCTTTTTTATTTGTTTTCATTTTGTCGCGTTTGTCGTACCTTATCGCCATTGAACATTGGCAATAAAAGGTGAACATCTGGCAGTCGAAGATTCATTCTCAACTCGTCGTTTGAAGTGAACTGACAATTTGTTCGAAAACAAAAACAAACACAATGAAATTCATCGCTTTAATCGTTTCAGGTAAATAAATAAGGGTTTCCACGATGGTTCGTGATTAACGTTAATTGATTTGTTAGTGTGCGCGCATTGTTGTTGTTGTTATTATTTTAGTATACAATGTTAACTAATTATAATTTGTTGTTTTTGTTTTTCTGTTCAGCTTTGATGATGCTCGTCGTAGTGTCCGCTCAACGCAACTGCAACACCAACTGCCCACAGAATTTCGATCCCATTTGCGGTTATAACGGTGAATGCTACGAGCGTTTCGGCAACGACTGTGAATTGCAATCGGGCATCTGCACAAGTGGAAAGAGTGAGTTTATGTTTTGTTTTTATAAACTTCTATAGTTAATGTTTTTTTATTTGCTTAAATTAATTTCACTCCTTTTCTTCTTTATAGACTACGAAATTGTCGACTTAAACAAGTGCGAAGCACCCGGTGCACGTCTCTGCCCCAGAGGTGGCCTCACCATTGGTTAAACTGAAAATGCATTAAATCGCATTTAAGTTTTATGTTGGAGTTTTTTATTTAAATGTTAATTTTTGTTTTTTAATCTCGTAATTTTTAATAAATGTAAAAAATAGTATTAAACTAATTTGTAGTGTTTCATTGATTTGAAATTTTTGAAAATTTTCAGGATTGAATATCAAGATTTTGCGAGTTTTCAGCTAGGGTGCCGTTTCAAAAATAATTGTAAAAAGCATTGATTTTCAAGCCTAGCCGATTCTATGGAAACCAACATTAGCACCTTATACAGAAAAATCGTAGCTAACGTTCTGTATGGAATATAAATATACTTCTCAGGATTCTAGTAAAACTAAGATCGTTTATATTTCTGAGAACAACATAACCGAACTAGAAAGACACTTTGTCAACTAAAATTATTTAAAATTAGAAAAAGAAGATCCTTCTTTCTATCATTGAGCCGCAAGTATTTCAAGATTTCTAAGACATTAAGGACATTATAGTATTTGATCGCTTTTAATCAAAAAATATTTTATAATTATGCTAATTTTTAATATACAGAAAAAGGCTCACAATACAATACTATTTCATAAACATCATCTTCATTGCTCTATATTCCAGTAGAGTGATAATTAGAAACAATATCTAAAGGAGCAGGAAGATCTAGTATTATTGATCCATAGAGAGACGGCTTAACGGGCTTGAACGTTTGCACTTGGTGAGATCGCGCCTTTTCGTAAATGCTAACCTTAACTGGAACACAATTAAATCTCTCTCTCTCTCTCTGCAATTTTACGTATCTGAGAAAACATTGTTTCCTGAAAAATACCACCGATGCAAAGCAGTGGTTTGATAAATGATACTTCAAATCTTCCCCAACATATTCAACGATGAAGTTTGCCCATAAAAGCCAGCCCCGCCAGTAAACATACCGAAATTGAAAATTAGTGAATTCATTAGCGTCTCAAAGAATAAAAGTAGAAACTTTCGACTCAAAAACAGATCATATCATTAACCAAAGCCCTACCATAGATTTCGAATAAAGTTTCTTGAGACTGAGTTGATCGACTCGAAACTCTTATGTACATATGTAAGAAAGAGAATTTTTCTCATTAGTTTGAAGCTTTTCCAATATTTATACCTTTCTTGCTCATTGGATAAAGCCTTTCACCTTTTTTTGTGTATTCTAATAACTTTCTATTCGGTCTTTCATTGGGGAGGTTTTTTTTTATGTGGTGGGTCCCAAACCCTACGCACTATCGCAGAAGCGGACTTCGCCTACTCACTTTTGCTCGCCTTCAAACGGATGTCTGTTGATTATCCAGAGGATACTTGGTCTAAAACCGGAAGTCGTGAGCAGCTTGAGTCATATGCAAAAAAATCGTTCCTGGCCACTCCCAAATGAATGGCAATCAAAAACTTTCCCCACTTGCGTGAACTTCTACATATGACCCCTCCGCTCATTATTCCCGTCCTGATCCCGTATGGCGCTGAAGCGTGGACGATGACAACATCCGATAAGACGACTCTTGGGGTTTTCGAAAGAAAAGTTTTGCGCAAGATTTATGGTGCCTTAAACATTGGCAACGGCGAATACCGCAGACAATGGAACGATGAGCTGTACGATTTATACGACGACATTGACATAGTTCAGCGAATAAAAAGACAGCGGCTACGCTGGCTAGGTCATGTTGTATGGATGGATGAAAACACTCCAGTTCTGAAAGTTTTCGATGCAGTACCCGCAGGAGGAAGCCGCGGAAGAGGACGACCTCCACTCCGATGAAAGCAAAAAGGAGAAACGAGTGGTGCGCTCTAACTTTCTATGCATTAGAGTTTCCTGTAGTAGCGATCACCGGATTTCCGAACAAAACTATTATACTATGTGCAACATGCTGCGAGGGTATAATGAATTCGTATGAACTATTAGACTTTGTGGAAAATTTCCATTCAATAAATTTTATGTTTTGCTATGCATGCATTCAGTGACGTAAAACGTGAAGCGGTGAAGAGGTAAGCATATCAACGAACTATATTTTTAGTTTTTTAACAAAAAGTTGTGATTTATATAATGAACACATATGTAAGAAGTGCGATGTTTTTGTGAAAAAAAAGAAAGCATAAATTGAGCATGATAGTTTAGTCTATTGTTTTTATTTTAAGTGACTTTAAAATATGATTGATGTGTTATGAATTCAAGAGTTTCTATAAAAACTCATTATAAGTATATAATGTAATTAATTTTACTTTAACTTTTTTATGTAATTTATTGAA